>PVJL010006869.1:0-85642 GCA_004026885.1 Lyroderma lyra | reverse complement strand
AAAAAAAAAAAAAAAGAAAATGTTTAAAAAAAAAAAAAGAATGTAAGTGCTCAAAGTCACCTCCTCTTCCTCTGTTCATGGATTATCTCACAGTTGTGGGCCACTCTCTCCCACACATGAAATTTAGCTTCCTCCTGGAGATCCATAAATTAACAATATCATGTAAAGCATGGTGGTTCCTTCCCTGGGAGGAAAATGAGAAAAAATGTACTGTAGGGATCCAAACGATTTGAGTTGAACCCTTATTAGTTTGCTTCAGCTGCCATAACAAAATAGTATAGACTTAACTAACAGAAATTTACTTTCTCATAATTTTGGAGGCTAGAAGTCCAAGATTAAAGTGTAACCAAAGTGGGTGTCTCCTGAAGCTCCTTTCCTCAGCTTCCAGATGGGCTCCTTTTTGCTTTGTCTTCACATGGTCTGTCCTCTGTCTGTGTCCTGACCTCCTCTTCTTATAAGTATACCAGTCATACTGGATTAGGGTCCACTTTTAAGCCTTTACCTTTCCTAAACACACAATGCATGAAGTGTAGTGGAGAGATGGCCATGGCGAGACAGTAGAAAGTGCATTCAGGCTCACGTTGGCAATGAGTACAGAAATACTCACTTTCCTGTACCAAGAGCAATGGTATACTATGGAAGATGGTGTGGAGATTCCTCAGAAAATTGGAAATGGAGTTACCATACCCTCTCGGGATCTACCCAAAAACCTTGAAAACCTTTGTCCGCAAAGACTTATGTACCCCAATGTTCATCGCAGCACTGTTCACAGTGGCCAAAACATGGAAACAACCGAAGTGCCCTGCGACAGATGACTGGATAAAGAAGCTGTGGTACATATACACAATGGTATATTACTCAGCTGTAAGAAAAGATGAAATATTACCATTTGTGACAAAATGGATGGACCTGGAGATCATCATGCTTAGTGAAATAAGCCAGACAGAAAAAACAAGGAACTGTATGACTTCACTCATATGCGGAATATAAAACTGAAAGCATCAAAGAAAAACAAAATAAAAAACAAACAAACAAAAAAACTCATGGACACAATCAGTAGTTTAAGGGTTATTTGGGGGTAAGGGGAAGTGGGGAGGGGCGAAGAGGGAGTGGGTGGGAGAGGAAGGAGGGGGAGCCAAACATATGGTGAGGGAAAGAGAACTCACACTGACTGGGTGGTGAACATATAACGCAACAGATAGACGGTGAGCTGGACAACTGTACACCTGGAACCTATGTAACTCCTGATAACCAATGTCACCCCAATAAGCCTAACAATAAAAATATTTTTATATATGAAAAAAAAAGAGTGATGGTTAATGGTTTATCCCTTTGTGTCCTGAAGAAAATGCACAGCATCTCTGTAACTTCTGTTTCTTTACAAAATGTGCCTCTTGAACGTGCTACCACTGAACTTTTCTAACTGTAAGTGTTCTTGCTAAGGGCTCATGTCATAATCAAAGTTTAGGTTGGTTTTTTTCTTGTTTTATTTTGTTTTGTTTCTTTTGCTTTTCATTTTTTATTAATGAATGAGATCTTACCTATTAAAAATATTATTGGGAAGAAAATAACATTTTAACTTAATTACCTCTTTAAAGGTCCTATCTCCAAATACAGTCACATTCTGGGGTACTGGGAGTTTGGACTTCAATATAATGAATTTAGGGGGAACAAAACTGAACCCATAGCACACCTAAGCTTGTCCATTCTTAAGTGGCCTTTTAGCTACTAGTCAACACCAAGGGCTCAGCCACAGACTTCTCCAGGGTGGTCACATCTCACTCTTCCAGAGTCACCAAACTTCATCTATAAAGGGCCACACAGAAAATATTTCACGTTCTGCAGCCATGTGGTCTTCATCCCAACTGCTCATCTCTGCCATTGAAGCATAAAAGAAGCCAATTATATGTAAATAGATGGGTGTGCCTGTGTTCCAATAAAATGATTTATGGACACCAAAATTTGAATTTCATATAATTATCACAGATCACAAAATAGTATTTTGATTATTTTAACCATTTAAAAATTTAAAAACCATTCCTGGCTCATGGGTCCTATAAAAACAGATGATGGACCAGATGTGTCTGCCCAGGGGCTGTGGCTGCACCATCCCTGTCTCCTCTCTCTCTGTGTTCACCAGATGTACTGTTTTAAATGGAACAGAAAACAATGCTACTGCCCTGTTTCACACAGTACATGTGGTCAGCCTACTGACACCTTGAAGTTCTTCCAATGAGACTAGGCTGACCACACGTACCATTTGAAACAGGACAGGTCTGCTGTTTTCTGTCCTCTTTAAAACGGTACATTAGTCAGCGTACTTCTCTCTCACATCACTCTTTTTTAACTTCTCCCATGCTGCCACTCTCAGCACTCACCCATTTTCATTCCTCCCCAGGCTCAGCAAGGTAATATCCAACATGAACAGTTTCCTCCCTAGGATTTCTGGTGCCAGCTTTTAGGTAATAGATTATTTAGGCCTAATACCCTGTCTGGATAAAAACATGGTTTTCTCACTGTTGTGAACCAATAAGATTACAGTGCACATTTCACAACTAAATAACTCATTTTATGTACTTCTATGGAGAAATTTCTCAAGTGTTTTCTGAGTACCAAGCACTGTGCTAAGGTTTCTGCTAAACTACTAAATTTGCACAGGAATTCCATGAGATAAACATTATTATCTCCATTTTGCAGACAAGAAAAGTTGGGCCCATTAATATTGAGTAAATATCTCAAAGTCACACAGCTAGTAAATGATGGAAGCAAATTTGAGACCAAGACTACCTGTCTCCAAACCCAGGCTCTTACTTAGCCAGGAATGCTATACTACTCCCAAATGTCACCGTTCCCATCTGAGGACTGTGCATGGTGGTACTGGCCTGTCAGGGCATAAGAATCCTGTGGCAAACACAGCAAATTACCCACCCAAAATCCCCTCTTGCTTTCCTCCTTATGAACAGAACCCCAATTTACTGGAAGGTAACAATTCGCCCAGCAGAAAGACACATTTACAAGCCTCCCTTAACCAATAAGATACAAGCAGAGGTCGCTAGAGGGTGTTTTCTGAGGTCTTTAAAAGAGGGAAGACCTAGCTGGTAAACACCTTCTCACATTCTTCCCACCTAAGATACAGACGTGATGGCTGGTACCCTGTCACCTATACTGAGCTCAAATGAAAGGTAAAATGATCACACGCAAGAAGGGATGGTAGATTACCTGAGGCTGTTCGTGGAGCTACCACATCAGCCCTCAATTGCCCATCTCAGGACCTCTTTAGGTGACAAAATAAAATCTTTAATGATTGTTCAAGCCATGTAAAGAAAAATCTACAGTTCTCTCCCCCTTATGCGTAAGGAAGAACTCAGTTTGTCCCTACTATGGCTTTTTTCCCAGTGTGTCTCCTTTACTAATCACATAGCGCACTTCACATCTGACACTTCCGGTCACCAGATGTGTGGAGGTTTTCCCCCACAACAAGCACTTCTCTATGACACCAGCTGGGTGTCCTACAATTTAACTCAACTCTAACAATATCCACCTGGAGATAGCATCAGATCCCACAGGTTAGGAGCTCAGTCCCACAAGACTGCTTCCCCCCACCCACTTCAGATGCCAATCCAAAGTAGTGAGATCCCCAAGTTACCCGTAACTTCTGTCCAATATGGCTACAAATTGAACGTTCCCACGACCCATCCCTTAGGTTCAATTAATTTGCTAGAGCAGCTCACAGAATTCAGGGACATACTTGCTTACACTTACCAATTTATGAAAAAAGAATACCAATGAATAGTCAGATGAAGGGATATGTAGGGTGAGGTTTGGAAGGGTCCCCAGAGTAGAGCTTGTTTGTCCTAGGGGAGTTTGGGTGCATCATCCTCCCGGTGTGGATATGTTCACCAATACGGAAGCTCTCCTAACCCTGTACTTTTGGAATTTTATGGAGGCTTAATCACCTAGGCATGATCCATCATCAACTCCATTTTCAGCCCTTGTCCATTCTCAAGAGAATGAAGGTGGGGCTAGAAATTCCAAGCTTCTAACCATGGCTTAGTCTTTCCGGTGACCAGCCTTCATCTAGGAGCCAGGAGCCCATCCAGAGTCACCTCATTAAAACAAAAGACACTGCTATCACCCAGGAAATTACAAAGTTTTCAGAAGTGCTGATCAGGAACCAGGGCAGAAATTAATATATTTTATATAAAAATATAAATATTTTATAAAATGTATTTATATAAATATATTTTATAAAGTATACTTATATAAGTATTTTACATATGAGGTTATTATATTTAATAATATAAATTATTAACTTTATAATATATTTAATAATTAACATTATTAATATATAATAATTTTCTGTTTTCTCACAAGCCACTATGTTTTGGGTCTCTATTACTCATGGCCAAAAGCAATTCTATCCGATATAAGCCCCCTCTAACTCTCATTTTCATATTACACTTAGAGGACTAACTCTTTAGCATTACTCTCTATGACCTTCTTGCTTAAGAAGAACCAGAGTGCCACGCTGGCTAGCATTACCCTTTCCTGTGGCCTGAAATGTGTCACCATGTGGACTCCTCAGCCCTGTCTGCCAGCCAAGTATGGTCAGGTCTGTGGCCACTGGGTCCTACCCAGAACTGAGAATTTATTACCCAAACTACCTGGACACTAACTCCAGAGGCCTGGCTTGTACTGACTTCTCATCTCTTGGCCTCCCTAAAAGAGTGAACCTGGGGTCAGGACAGCCTAATAGTTAGAGCCTATCATTACTCCCTTGCTCTTATATAGTTTTTTATAGTTTACAAAGCAAGTTCATGAGCAATATTTATTTTAATTGTCACAACTTTGACAAATAAACAGGAATGGTATTAGCTTGTATTCCCATTATAGAGCTCAGGATACTGGAACTTGGAGAGGCTATTATTTGCCCAGGACACAGAGCCGGGATAAAAACTCAGCCCTTTGATCCCAAGGTCCCCACTCTTTTCAATATGCAAGTGCTCCCAAAAGACTTCTTAGATTCTAATGAGAGAAGCCTGAGACACAGTTCAGTTCAATTCAGGCAACTTCCTTCAAAGCAAATTTGACTGGCGACCAACTGCCTGTCTCTACCCTGTCTCTAAATTAATCATCATCATCAAAAGGCTGATCCACTCACCTGAATCACGTAAATGACTACATGGTGTTCAAAAAATTCGGTTAAATCAATACCAGCTGTAACCACTGAATATTTACTCTCTGTAACAGGCAATGTTGACATGAACAACACTGATAGTTCTGTAAACATCCAATAGATGAATCAGTTATGTGAGAACAATGGTAGTTGCTTTTCAGTTGCTCAGGATATGGTAGAAGACAGTTGCAAGTGAGTCTGAGAAGATGCTGGCACACAGAGAAGATGGGAGAAAAAACCGGCACTTCCCAATTAGTCAGGAGAGGCTTCTTGGGAAGACAGAGTGTCAGACACTGTTTAATTCAGGAATGAAACAAGTTCAGGAAGATAAGTGCCAGTTCAAACAGAGGTAGAAATGGGAGAATAATAATCAGAGCTAGCACTATACTTGCACGGTACGAGACAGAGTTCTTAAGTGTGGGAGACAGAAATTGGCTCTGACTGCTATAAGCACAAAGGGAATTTGCTGAAAAGATACTGGGTAAATTGCATAATTGCCAAGAATTCTGGAGGACCAGGCTCTGAAAATAAACAGGAACAAAGAGATGTTAGACAGCCAGAACCACTCAAAATTCTACCACTCAACTAGTCAAGCACTGGACACAGTGTATGAGTTAGGTATTTCTAGAATAATGCTGTCTAACAAATGACCACAAACACACATTGACATGTGATAGTGAGTGTTTGTTGCTCATGTGTCTGGGGTCACTCAGAGTCTAGTAGGCAGCTCTGTAATCTTTACTGGGCCACTCATAAGATTCCAGGTTGACTAGCTAGTGGCTTCTCTAGGCTGGCCTCACTGGGGTAACTGGGGTGAATCAGCTCTGCTCTACATGTCTCTCATCCTCCAGCATGTCTAGACAAGGCATGTGGGCATAGTGATGGCAGAGCAGCAAAGGAATTGCAAAGGCACATAATGCCTCTTGAGGTCTAGACTCAGAACTGGCAACACCATCACCTTATTGCCAAGGCAAGTCACAAAACCAGCCTTGGTTTAAGGAGTAGAGAGAGAGACTGATGCATTAATGAGGGAAACCACACAGAGGATCTTATACTGGGGTATTACAAATTGGGACCATCGATGTAATCTCTCTACTGCTCACAGGAAACCACCACTAACACCTCTGCCACTTCTGCCCTGAAGCTGCACATGGCTTCCATCACTTCCACCACCACCTGTGTGAACATTTCATGCTTCTTTGCATCACAGCTCCAGATTCAGGGTTCCAGGCAAGCATATCAGAGTAGTTGGTACTAGATGATGGATTTGAACATGACTGGGAAAGCAAGTATCTGAGGGTTTTGCTCTTTGTTAGGAGGAGATAGGTTCTGCCTCTTACCAAGACCTATAAGGCAGGGAATACCTCAAACATGGGAAAGAAGTTCAGATACCAGATAGCCAAAAATCTGACAGTTGTTCTTTAGAAAACCACCCAATGTCTGTTGGGGTATATTACAGAATGTCCTCAATTCTTCATCTCTTTAAGGATCTATGCCCTTTTCCTTACAGTTTGCTATGGCCTCCCTTCATGAGCAGGGTGGCCTGCCTCTATCTTTGGCACTAGACTCAGCCTTTCATGTGCTCACATTGGCTCATGGGATGTTAGCAGATGTACCACAGAGGCTTGCAATGTTCTCTTGTACCTGTGCCACCACCATGGGAACATGCCCAGGTTAGCCTGACAGAAAATGAGAGACATGTGGACCAGAGCAGAAGTTCCCCAGTTGTTTCAGCCTACATCAGCCAGCTGCCAGCTAGACAAGCCACAGACATATCAGCAAGCCCAGCCTGACTCAGAAAAACCATCTGAGCCAATCCCCTGCAGACCCAAACACAAGAGTAATAAATACTTATTATTATATGCCCCTGAGGTTTTGTGGTCATTTGTTACACAGCATAATTGTGACAACGGATAACTGATACCATCATAAATAAGTTCATTTCATTCTCAATCTATGAGTTAGATATTAGAATTTTCATTTGCATAGAGATATTAGGTAAACTAAGGTTATCCAAGCTGGATTTGATAGTGATTTTCCTACAACAGAAGCCACTCTCTGGATATCTTTACTCCGGAACATTGTTAGAAAGAACATGAGTTCATGACCCTGACCTAAACTTGTGGACAGAGCTTTTCCTCACCTTGCCTGTGCCAAAAGTGACTCTAAAATGAGCCAGGAAAACTTAGACAATAACCAAGAAACTATTCCAAGGTTAATCCCCTTAGAGTAAACCCTGGGAACAATGCAAGGTCATTCCCTGTCCTGGAAAGTTCCTGAAATAAGGGAACCACCAACACGGACCTAGAGACCTTTTAATTACTTACGGTTCCTCCTGGTAATTGGCTTAGCTGTGATAACATTTGGTCTGTCCTCTAGTCTCTAAAGAGTATTTGATTGATAGAGTTACCACCACAGAACCTAAACTAGTACCATATATACAGTGTGTTGTGACAACTGTCAGAACACTCAGCATACAGTAGGTGCTCACAGACACTGGGCCCCTCCCTTGCCTTCTCATACCTCATAATTAAAAAATCATATCACCAAGCATTTTTATTTCTGCAAATCACAGCTCTTGGGGCCTGACAGACCCAAAGTTACATGTTGGTCAACGTATATACTATAGGCCTAATATGTACTAGATGCCAAGAATACAGAGACCTGGAGCTGACCTTGAGAAACTTAGAATCTAGTGGGAAACAAAAGTTATCAGAACTAGATTTAATTACTAACCGAAAGCAATATCATCACAGTACCAACTGAGCTATCAAAGCACCACATTTGGGGAAAAATAATGAAAATGTCAAATTTATGTTATGTTAAGAGGTGATTTTATTCATTTAATCTCTATTAAAAGATATAATTACTGATATTCAATTTTATTTTAATGTCCATTATGAACATATTATAAATTTTCCATTTTTAATACACAAAAGCTGAAATCTATATTAGCTTTGATATACATCTACTTTTGCCTCAATCCACAGAACTACAAAAATCCCATTTTATGGCTGAAAATACAAACTTCAAAATAACACTAAAGCTAAATTTATTCATTCATTTAAACTCTAGCAAGACATCATAAATTATTATTTTAGTGACTTGGAAGATATATAGGCTTAAAAGGTAAAGGATTTTGTTTTTTCCAAGCAATTTCTGTCTGAAATGCCACATTTTGAGGAAGAATTGGCAGAAAGTTCAAGGAAAACACATGAAGGCCAAATCTAAAGAAAGAGTTGCTATAATAACAAAGTTGAATTGCCAAGAAGACCTTTACTTTATTGCATACATGCACCAACTGGCATTTAACAGTAAGACCCAGTTGTACGGTCCCTATCATCTCATTCCAGGGGTAATTCTGAAACCATTTGAAGAGCTGTCTAACTTCATTCTTGCTTTCAAAGCCTTTTCTTTGAAGAAGAAGCTATGTTTGTTTGGGCATGTGCTCCCTGCAAAAACCCTACCCTAGAGGTTAGCATCCACAGGCCTGATTCTTCATCAAAATGGCCAACTGCTGTGCAACAGGAAGGAAGCAGAGTTCTAAAGGAACGAAAAAGGAGAAGTTCAGTTTGTATTACGAAGCTCTGAGGAGGAAGGACAGTGAGCACAGGGACAACCAAGCAAGTAGGGCAGGCAAAGATTGTGCAATGAATGGCCCATTTTATTACATTGAACTAACAGCTTTGGCTATGGTTACTCTCCCCATTAGGTGAAAATCACAAAGTCAAAATTGTTTTTATAATGTCCACCAACTCGCCCATAAAGTATAGGAATTTTGCTCTCTAGCATCTTGATGGCTAGATATGTTGCAGTCATGTTTACTTATTCCATATTGGAAACCAACACACTGGTACCCCACTGAGCCCATCACAGGCAGGTTTTCCTCCAGTGATGGAACCCATGATAGTATTTGTTTGAATAAGTCCCAGACAAAGCAGCTGGCTTATGTTAGAAGTCATGTTGTAAAAAATAACACGTATGTTTAAACCCCTAAAACACACTCAATGTAGTAAGAGGTACATACTCGTATTATAAGAGGCATGTGGGAACTCAGGCCAAATAGGAAAAAGCAGATTTACCTCTCTGACAGTACACCCAGTCCAGGATAGAAACTCACAGAGAGGAATATAGACTGAATGGTTCACACTACTTAAATGACTTATTTTCTTTTCTAGAAGAATGTTGCAGGAAAGTGGGAGTAAAATTCATACATTTGAATTTGCATAAGTTACACTGGTATACAATCCAATTGAGCTATGCTTTTTAATTTGCCTGGACCTGTGCTATTTAGTACAATAGCTGTTATGAATGGGATATGATGTAAATATAAAAATACACTGGGTTTCAAAGACTTTGTACACAAAATGTAAAAATACCTTATTAACAACTTTTTTATTGATGATATTTTGAAATTATAGTATTTTAGGTACATTAAATTAAACTTAAACTTGCTAAAATGAATTTTACCTGTTTCTTTTTATTTTATTTAAACATGGCTACTAAAAAATTTAAAATGATATCTGTATGGCATTGGCTTTAACAAAGGGCCTAGATTAAATTTGTAAATATCCTAGACTGAAACTTGGAATGACATGTTAAACTTGATAAAATTATTTGAAAGCTTTCCTTTTTATTTAACAATCCCATCAGATTTAAGGAAGCATTGGCTTAAACTATCCTCTATATTTAAGCTGGTAATCCAGGACTCTCCCCACTCACATTTTTTAGCAGAACTAGGTCGAGTCTCAGAAGCCATCTGTCAACCTATAGCTTTTATGCATCATGGAATCTTCCACTGACCTTCAAGCCTGAACTTGAATTCAATAGAACTATATCAAATTTTTAAAGCTTTAAATTTTTTTTGTTTTACTAGGTGTCACATATTTTATTCATATATGAAGAAATTACTTTTGTCTCAACATTGTGTTTATAAAAAAATCAGAAATACAAAATTAATGTGCATACCATCAGAAGAGGTAAGACCTAGACATTGGGCTCTAACAGACTGATAGTACCATTTGAAGTGGAGGGAGTAGGATCCAAACCATAGATGGGGCCCTCTTTGCATTGTCCCATTGTTTAAATACAAGGTATACAAATATGCTGTGCACCAAGGAGGTGAAACTAGAAGAGAGGTTGGGTGGCAGCCAAATGCTAATTCCTCCAACCAAAAGGAAGTACTTGGGAACTTCAGTACTCCACTTTTTAACGAGCAAAGAAAGGGCTCCTGGCTGATAATGTGAACCAAGTTTATCTCCTGGAAAGAAATTAACTGAAAAATATTAAACAGATGAAATAAGTAGTTCATAAAGACAGCCTTAACTATGCTGCCCATCCACCTCTATAATCATTCTGTTCATCACATTTTTATTAAGGTTTTTGTAAGCGACAAATAATAGATTTTTTTATCTATCGACTGTCTTGTAGGAATGAAGATAAAGTCATAAAAACTTTTCAACCTCTGAAATACAAGTAGAGAATATTTTGAGAGGAACAGCAAAATTGAAGGCCATTGGAAGGAAAAGTACAGGTTTTACCCAAAAAAAGGTTTACAGGTGGTAGTTGAGTCAGCTATACCAACCTTAATAATAAAAATTGTGTCAAAGTCCCCTTGTCCTCAACACAGTCTTTCCAGAAAGATCTTTTCATTCCAGACTTCCTCATTACAGAAGATACTGTTAGTGTCCCCCAAGTCTTCAATCAGATTGATTTTTACCATTTTTACCTTCCTGCCTTCAGCACTTGTTTTCCTAACAGGCAGCACCTGAATGTTTTTTGGAAGCCTGCCCTTAGGCTTTGACCACATGCACAGGAAGTTGAAAGTTCCTGGGAATTTATGTGCCCCTTTTTTTGGGCACTTAACCCATGACTCTTCAGTGTGGGAGCCTTCACTGGGGTCAGTACTCCTGCCAGGAGCTCCCTGCAAGATTAGCCTGAACTCTGCTCTGAAGCCCTCTGTCTGACATCAGACAATTGCATGGCCTCTTCTCCTTCCTTGTCCTTCATCCTTACACCCTTGCTGGATTGTCCTTGGAGCATTTCCTTAATATACTTGTATCAGCTCTGGATCTGCTTCTAGAAAACCTAACCATGGGTCAGTTTGGTGATAGGACCCAGCAGGACTTAAAATCCTGAACTTATTTTTCACTAATCCTAGTATTCATCCTAAACCCCAACTACATACTGAAAATCTTTATGCCATTTCCCAAACTCATATCACATTATCCCATCATCTTGTTTTCACATCTATTGTCCTTGCTATGAAGACTTCTCTGCACTCTCCCCTTTCCACATGAAACTTCCTTGGTTCATCCACAATGTCATTCAGTCTGCTGTTTCTCATGGTCCTGTGTACACATTGCTATTAGGGCACCCACATGGCTGTGAAACTGTACTGCCTGGGTTCAAATCCTGACTCTGCCACTTCCAACTTGGTGATCTCAGACAAATTACTTTATTTCTCTTTTACGAAGTTTTCACATCTGTAAAATGGATATAAAAGTCAAATCTACTTTTGAGCATTCTTGTGAAAATGAGTGAGATAATTTACATGCAAAGCACTTACAGGTGACTAGTTCATAGTAAATATTAGCTGGTGTTTTGTATTGTGATTATTTCTTTATGAATCTGTTTTCCTTGTTAGCGCTTCAAGGGCAAAAGTCATATTATACTCACCTTGATAAATGTATATTAAGTAAATAAACACACTCTATCAAAGAGTAGTTCTCTTGAGAAGGGTAACACTTTAAGTTATTAATGTTGAATCCCATAGAACTCCGTAATTTGCATATTACCTTCATGATTTTTCCTGACAGCCTGTATTATTATTTACTTATTATATTTCTTTATGTTCACTTTGTATCAATCATTTTTAAAACTGGTTTTATGCTAAGAAATAAAATATATGAAATCACAAGTTTACTATGTTAGTTATGATTTCTTCTAGTAGTCATCAAAATAAACATGTCACCCCTAATATAAAAATCTGTTCATCTGTACACCTTCCCAAACAGTCTTACATATCCCTACTGGTATCCTCACCTCAGTTTGGAAAACTGTGTCAGGAAATTGGCAACCAGTGAATAGATGTCCAAGAACGTGGTTGGAGTTTGGGTAAATACCAGAACAGCAAAAATCAGTAAATAAGACCTTGGAGTAGACAGTTCTCTGTTCTGAGCTTATATTAACTCATTCTGTGATCTTTGAAACTCAGCTTCTTTTAGCTCAGTTCTGAGGCACAGAAGACATGATATACATTCTGCTTCATCCAGCGAAGGAGAGCCTCTCTACCCCGCAGAAAACCAGGACCCCAAACAATTAAAAGTAAGTCAAAGCACAGGTAGATGGCTTCATGAGCACATTAGAACATGAGTCCATACCCCCTCTCACCTTGTCTGAACATGTCTCCTATAGAAAGTAAGTTTGAAACTGAAGCAAGAAAGAATTAACAGATAGTGAAAGGAAAATCAACCATTTCAGTAGGGCAGGAATTAGGACTGGCACAGAATAAATATGGAAGGAAACAGGCCCCCACTCCACCCTACATTTTAGAGTGTTCATCGTGGGTGCACTATGCTCCAGTCTTTTCATTGCTCTAAAATGACCACACATTCTAGTATTTGTCCAAGGTATTTGTCCCAGGAAAAATTCCAGAAAAGTTTTCCTGGGGTATTCTTACCCCCATCACCCACAAAGCCCACTATTTGAGCTGTAAAGTATGGAGTTTAATATCACATTTAGAATTAGCTAAATCTTTACAAAAGAAATTTTAGAACTTTGGTCACCAATTGGACATTGAGCTAGAGATAAGAAATGTAAGATAAACAAGAGAATATTTGAGCATAAAAAGCTGCATTACCTTTCAGAAAGGTAGGATGGCTCAGTGATTTATGTTCCAGACAACTTGGAGTAGGAACCAGCTGCCCTGTACTTGGGACAGAAGGGAGAATTAAAGAAGTTTGCTTGAAAGAGATAATTTACACCCTCACTTCTCACATTGTAGTCTTGGGACCAGCAGCACTGGCATCACCTGGGAATTTGGTAGAATTTCAGAGTATCAAGCATCACCCCAGACCTTCTGAATCATAATCTCATATGTATACATATTAAAGTTTGATATGGTCTTACCAGCCTCTCTACCATTTTGCATAATTGTAAACACATGATCAATGGGTTCTTGGTGTCCTTTCTTTCAGGCAGGCCTCCGTACCACCTTCTACCTGCCATTTGCAAAAGGCTGGTCTAACTCACCCTCTACTCTCCTCCACTCCCTTTGGCCTTTTCTCATTGCCTCCATTAACACAGTTTTCATTGCCAACATCTTTCTTGCCCTATGGCCTTTGCATGTGCTGTTTTTCTGCCTACAACACTCTTCAACTGGTCAAAACCAACTCTTCCATCAAGTCTAAGCAGAAACATTACTTTCATTACATAAAGATGCTTTTCTTGTCACTCACTCTAATGCAGATCCTATCCCATTCTCTCTTGTGACCAACAGTTTTTTTCCTTTGCATTAGTCATTGCAATTTACAATTATAAATTAGTCGTTTTCTTTGCCAAATTGTTTAGGGTAGGACCAGGTATGTTTGCTCACTGTTGTATACCCAGCATCTGCACAAAACCTGAATGAAAATAGATGCGCAATAAATACTGTTTGAATGAATACATAATTGAAAACTGTTTCTTTACTGCATGATTCTTAGATGCAAATGAGCATCATTGATCTCTAAGAGAATAATAAAGTAGGTAGTGTTTCACAAATTAGTGTGCCTGTCTGCAGAAAACCTATTAATGCTCTGTAGAGCAGGATTCCACAGAAGAGTTTGGAAAATCCTGAGGTAAGTGAAGTGGAAAAAGACAATATTCCTAGAAGTCAAAGCTTTAAAGAAATCTAGAGAAGATAAAAAATATGAATACTCTCTTTTAGAGATCCTTAGAAAAGAAGCACCATGAAAGATTATACTCACTCTTATCATAATTATGTAAAACTCGCAAAACTTGTAACGACACATTGATCAATGAAAATGACCAGGGAAACGTTACAGACTACAGAACCATCAATGAGAGAATAAAAGGGAACATGAATCTTCAGCTACCACCACCATGAAAAAGCAGCATTTCTGGGAAGTCTTCATTGCAATCGTTTAGAAATTAGTTTGCTGAGCCATCTTTCCCTGAGATCACTGCACAGTACAGTATAATTGAATTACCCATCATAGCAGTCACCAAAAGGGCAAAAGTAAATTGTCTTTGAGGAGGTCACAAAGTGAAAGTGCTCTGGTAAACCATCCTCAAACATAGTGGCTTCAAACAGCGATGATCATTTATTTGTTTTGCCTACAAATCTATGTTTTGTGCAGGATTCTGTGGGGAAGGCCCATCTCTGTTTCAGTGGCTCAGCCTGAGCAGTCTGACGGCGGCCTGACAGACTCCCTTCAAGACAGCTCACTTCTATGATTGGCGAGCGGGGTGGTACTGGGAGCTCTACCAGGGTCACTGGCCCAGGCCTCAGCTCCTCTCCACAGGAGCTTTTCCACGGGGTGCTTGGGCTCTCTCTCAGCGTGGTACTGGGTGGCAAGTGAGAGTGTCCCAAATGAAGCTGCATGGCATTATCTAATCTAGCCTCATCGGTTGCTTTCTATTGATGGAGGCAATCACAAGCCCCTCCCACACACCCACCCCACCCCTGTAACAAAGGGAAGGGAATTAGGCTTTACTTCTTGATGAGGGAGTGGCAAGGTTCTTGAAAAGTAGAGAAGATAGGAGAGATCGCTGTAGCCATTTCCGGGGGAAAATGCCACACACAGAAGATGAAGAGAAGGAATCATTAAAACAGAAAGACAAAGCTTTTTAAAATCAAAACTCCTCTCTGAATCTCTTAGTTTTTTATTATGGAGAGAAGAAAGATAGATGTCAATATATGTCAAGATAGAATAGGGAATTTATTCCTAAAAATGTGGAGACTTGACCCAGGAAAATCCACAGAGGTCTAATGGGAGCATTGGAAACACACCTTGCCCCAGCGAGCTATAAACTTGATGAAGATTAAGCCATCACTGTGTCAGGATATATACAACTGGTAAGGTACTGGTAGGACCAAACAAAAATGAGAACAAAAACAAAGGTTCTACCTACAGCAATCCAGAAGGCTGGCCATCACTGGTGACTTGAAGTCAGAGGCTTTCAAATAATGTGATATTCTGGGAGAACCCTAATTTCAAATATTTTGGCACCATGACAATCCTGATCTGAGCCTTGAAAGGCAAGTAGGATGTAACTATTCTGCCAAGCAAGACAGCCAAGCAATAGGCAACAAGGAGTTGAGGGGAACAACAAAAAAGTGATTTATGTTTTTTTTCATCTTTCGTTCCAAGAGTCATTAGACTTATGCTTGATGAAAGCATTCAGCTCAAAGTAGGCCCTGAATAAATATTTATAAACACTAAAGATTTTCTCCTTTCTCCCACAGGCCTTAAGAATTCTACATTATACAGTCTTTCCTTTGGTTAAGTCAATGGGGATGCACCACTCAGATCTCTCTCTAAGAAAGAACGCACTGCCCAGCTTGCACGAGTGTGGGCAGCTGACAGCCTCCAACTGTTACTGTCTTAGAGTCTGTCTCCACTTTCAAGCCAAAGTTATGCTCTTCTCAAAGTGATCCCAAGGCCATGACTAAGCAAGACAGTGGTACAGGGTCTATCCATTTCCACCCAACACAGGACACCACCATAATGGGTCACCTTTCCTCTGGAGTTCTCCATTGAGCTGTCAGAGGTTTATCCAGGCTGCATTATGGTCTGACAATTCCCACTAAAAATCCTGCATCATGTTCTTTATTTTCACAGATAGAGCTCCCCAATAAACTTTTTGCACCCCTAACTTTATCTCAGCATCTACTTCCCCAAGCACCCAACTTGTAACAAGAAGTATTCTCAAGGGCTCTCCGTGAAAAAGCCAATATCCCAGTATATGAAGCTCCTCCCAGGTGGGATACTGCACAGGTACATTTTGAAGGAGGGAGGGAATAGATAGGAGAAATTTGGAATATTTTCAAGATGTAATGTTGCACTAGTGAACAAGAAAGAAGAAGACAGTAGACAAAGCTGATTAGATGTTGTCATAGTCATCTTCAGGGCAATCTCTTTGGGATGGGGGTGGTATCCTGGGCAACTCCTACCCCTGCCAAACAAATACTACTGTGAAATAAGACTTTAATTTGTCCCCAAACTTTCTCCTAAAGTACTTGAAATTTATAGAGCTTAAACATAAAGCTGACTAATACATCTTGACAATAATATGACTATTTATGTTTAGGGCCTAATTTTACATTTAAAATGTAAGTATTATTTATGACTAGATTTTAGCTAATAGTTTTAAAGGATTGGTGGCTTACCTGTACATGGGGTGCTTGAGTCCTGAATGCTCAGCCATCTTTCATAAGAGTGAAACCTACACCAATCTCATCCTAAAGATAGCAAGGAGCTGACCGAAGTCCCTTGGGGTAGTCTAAGTGACAGGCCGTGGGACAAGGTTATGGTGTTGCCACTGCACCTGCTGAGACCCAAAGATAAAAGGCTGTTTCTCCCACAATTAGCAAAGGCAGGATCCCAAGATCTGAAAGAACTCTGACCTGAATACTCACTCTGCAGTACCAAAGCAGGCCTGAGGAAAAACTGTTCCCTTGTACTTCCTTATTGAATAAGTGTTCTTCCTCTTCCTTCTCCATTGGATCTCAGAAACTCAGAAGGCAGAGTTAATGCTTACTTATGTTTTACCTATATCCTGAGAATCTGCATGAAACCAACTAATTTAGGGGAGAAAAAAATCTACTTCTACTTTCTATTTCTTCCCTGGAAATAGGGACTTAAACTCTAATCAAGGGTCACAAAGAAATTGAAAAGTATTGGCATTGCCATGCAAGATAGAGGACAGAGAAGAAAATAAGGGTCAATGCCCCTCAGCAGAAATAGCTCCTCCTCATCTCTGGTCAAACAGTTCGATGGCTACTCTACTGATTATCTAACCGGCTACTTAATATGTTTTCTCTACCTCATGTCTCCTTCTACTTTACAGCTTCTCCTGGATCCCAGTGTCAGCTTGATATTTTCTGCTCACTTATGGCACTTTCTGCTCCATGTTCTTCTGTGTCTTTTCAACTTCTGCTTGTTTCTCTATTTATAAGTCTTTGCAGATGCTGTCAAGGTCTTCCTGCCTACTCCAAGTCCGTCACCACCGGTAGAGAATTTCCAGCAAGCTCAGCTTCCCAACTCAAGCAACTTTTGAGGTCTCCACCTAAAGTTCCATGGAAATTTGCTCAGCTGTGGCAGGTGCAACCAGAAGAGCGAAGGAGTTAATGTCTTCGAAGTAATAACCCTCACCTGATGGGATCATTACTTATTGTGTTAGGAGTTACTACTTATTGTGATAGGCACTCAGTGAGTAAGTGTCCAGATTTCATGTCCTCTAGGCGACAATTTATAAATGAGTCCCACATTGTTTCTCAAAATGTCCCCAAAAGAGTTGAGCTCCAGTTGGTCACAGAGGTAACTCATTAACTCTTCATTAGTTTTTCTTTCCTACATGTCCCACTTTCCCTAGTTTCTACCTGTGATTCCTGAAGTCACCTCCTCTATAGTCAGGGTTCTCTAGAACCGATAGGATAAATGATGGATGGATGGATTTATTAAAAAATAAATAGATGATAGACAGATATAAGATAGATACATGATAGATAGATAGATAGATAGATAGATAGATAGATAGAAGATTCATTATAGAAATTGGCTTATATAAATATGAAGGTCAAGAAGTCGCACTATCTGCCCTCTGAAAGCTGAAGAACCAAGAAAGTCAACGGTGTAAGTCAGTCAGATTCCAAAGGCCTGAGAACAAAGGAAGTCAATGGTGTTAACACCCAGTCCAAGGTCAAAGATCTGAGAACCAGGAACTCTGATGTTCATGGGCAAGAGAAGATGAGCATCCCAACTCAGAATGTGCCATTCCTTTGCCTTTTGTGTTCTATCCAGGCCTTCAGTGGACTGTATATGCCAACTGGCATAGGCAAGGGAAGATCTCTTTACTGAATCAAAGGTTTGTCTCAACCAGAAACACCCTCCCAGACATATCCAGAAATAATGCTTTACCACCTATCTGGCATCCTTTAGGCCAGTCAAGTTGACAAATAAAATTATTTATCAAACCCCCAAATAAACTTTTAGCACCCAAGTTATTGTCTCAGAGTCTGCTTCTGGCGAAATATAAGCTAAAACAAGTCTCAGTTCAAATCCCAAGATTTGATTGCCCTTTATCACTATCTGTATTTAGCCCAGGGGTATCCAACCTTTAGGCTTCCCTGGGCCACATGGGAAGAAAAAGAATTGTCTTGGGCCACACATAAAATACACTAATACTAATGATAGTTGATGAACTAAAAAAGAAAGGTCCATGCATAAAGTTCACAAATTTGTGTTGGGCCACATTCAAAGCTGTCCTGGGCCATATATAGCTCATGGGCCACAAGTTGGACAAGCTTGATTTAGACAGAGCTTTGCATACAACATCACCACATAGGCTACTGGCCATTTATTATCAGCTGCTCTTGGGTCTAGACCTGTGGTCTAAACACCTGTAGGCAGAAGTAGAATTACATGGTATAAACATGGATGCTGAGAGCTATTTCCCTAGTAGGAGACAATGAGTTAAGCCATCATCCTTAGAAAGGCTGTGAGTAGGACAGGCACTCAGACCAACTGATTTAGTGCAGAACCCAGATATCTGTATCTATGTCTAGACATATCTTTATAGTACACCTGACATATTCCCCTCATAAGATACACATATTGTTTCAGATACTCACATTTATTTGTAAGTACATGTGATTCAAACAACTCCAGGGATTCATAAGCAACTCAACTTTGTTTCTTCTTCTTCCTAAGTTTCTTTTTTCAGTAGTGTTCTTTGATGAATTCTGCCAAGAAAGGGATAAATGTACAAGGACTTGATTAGGCCAAATGTCTGTGAGAAAGGAAATAGGAAGTGATCTAGAAAATGCTTGGAGAGTCATCAGGTCATGAGGCAAGCATGACCTCATATAAAGGAGAAAGGTAGAGAAGGTTGGATGGACACAGCCTAGATCACTGTGCTGTCAAAAGGAGGTTTGGAAAAACTGTTCAGGAGTCTTTGAGTCAAACTGGCTAGCAAAGGGATCCCTTGCCTCCCAGGAATGGATCTGCTGAAGTTTCTGCACCACACATAGTCAGTGGTGGGGAGAAGCCTATAGGAAGTATGGCCTTGGCACAAACACAGGCCAGATTTCAAAATGCAGCAGCTGAAGCCTCAGCAATTATACTGCTCATTTTGAGCTCTGGGAGGCCATTCTCATGGTTGCTTAAGAGTGGTAATACCTGTCACTCTTATTTGAGACCCTCCATGCTGGAGAACCATACATCCTATTATTTCTGGTGTGGCCAAATGATTTGCTTTGGCCAATGAAATGTGAACAGAAGTGAAAGGTGTTTTTAGACAGAAGATTTAAGAGACAATATGGTGTTCATCATCTTCTCAGTTTCTTCCTCTTCAATAACCAGCAATGTCCCAGAGAGAAGTGACTTCATCAACATGAGTTCTGAGACAAAGGTGACATGGCACAAAGCCAAGGCCAGCCCATAGTCACATAGTACAAACAAAAAAGAAATTAGTTTTTGTAAGCTACTGAGGTGTCGGGTTCTCGTTCACCACAGCATAACTTAGCCCGTACAGACTGATACACAACTTCTGCCCTCTCTCCTAGTTTTCTTCTCCACCCAAATAAAAAAATCAGATTACCCAAACATAGAATTTGAGAAAATAAATTTTTCACCACCTAAATTTCTCTGCACTCCCACTGCCACAGGCAATAAGTCAGGTGCGCTTCTTAATTGTTACTTTTCTCATCAGCTAGCACTGTTTAAAAAAATAAAAATAATAAAAAGCTTGTGTTTTTATATTCTGAATAGAATTTTTTTTAAAGGAGAAAAAGTGAGCATCTTGATTTTACAGTCTAGAACTTCTGTGATAGAGTACACACTTCACAGCACTGCCATGATCAATTCCTTCTTGAAAACCATTTCTTAAAATATATATCCTGCATGGTTCTATGTGTCCACCAATCATATTCCATTCTGTACCATAATTCTTTCTCCTCTCTTTTGCAAATCTTTTATAGTAGATTCAAGGGAATAAAACTACATTTAGGAAGTTAATGTTCTGGATAAATTTATACAATTTCAGATGAACAGGAAAATAATCCTGACAAGTGACGAAAGACTCATAAATACAAATCCATTTTGACATGCGTTTTCTCTATTATAAAATAAAAAGAAAGGAAGCAAGCATCCAACAAACACTGGTATAAAGCAGTTCAACTGGTCACCTACTTTCCTGCTGAATGGTGCCAGCAGCCTGGTGCTAAGGGACTGTGGATTTGACATATGACCTGTGTGTTTGCCCAAGATGCAAGGAGCTTGGGAATGATGTGGGAGATTCCTTTGATTTAATCATAGATTAAAATGAGCTTTTTCAAACTCTTGGCAAATAGAGCACACAGAAATCTGTGGGAAAATGTTTCTGAGGAGACTAGTCTTTGGCTAGTCTTTGAAAGAAGGCAGAATGCTGACAAATTAACATACCTAATTACAGAAATTTCTTACAAATGCTCGTGTCAGCTTTTTCCTCGTCGTAATGGCTGTTGCTGTTTCCAGTCAGAAGGAATAAGAAAGTCACGCATGGGAAGCCAGCAAATTATTCTAAAACGGGAAAAACTGAATGTACTTGGAGCTTTCTGGTGCTGAGATAATGTGCCATACAATCTCAGGGTGATGTCTCCCTGCTCTGTCGCCTGAGTTTCCCCAAATCTGAACACAGGTTCCTTGGTCACTCTGGATCAAATACATTGATTTCCAATAGAATCCGTGGAGTGAGCTCCATTTCAGGCTTCCAGCTGTAGTAAGATATTCCAACTGGTGGAAATCAATCCAATTGAAGTACCCTTGAACACAAATCAAATGAGACTAGACTGCAATTGAGGAAAATTATAGTCATAACTTTGCTTTAGAAGCTAAATCGGCTTTCTCTCTGCATGATCTCTGAAAATGGTATGAATGCTCTTGGCTATCAGCAATGATGCAGGTGCCAGAACACATTTTTGCTACAGAGAGTTATTAAAATGTCTTTAAATATCTGGGGTGTGTCATCATTATTAAAAACAAAAGCAGAGAGGAAAATAATAAAGTCAGACCATATTCAAGGGGTTCCAGGCCTGACATATGCTAGCAACACTATTAATGCCAGCACTTAGTAGGTTCCTGAAGCATCCTTTCAATCAGTACAAACATGCCATGATGCCGGATAGATAAAAAGGTTACTTTTCATAAGCGAGCTCTCCTGCTGGGTTTCCACAGTCCATTCTGTAGTTTCTGGCTTGTAATTGTGCATATCAAACAAGGTTTCTGACACATCCCTACTCACAGCATCATAGAATATTGTGCAAGAGGGAACTTCGGGACCACCTTGTAAGAATATCCACTCAACCACCTCCCCCTCCAACATACTCTGTCCTCCATTTCACAGATGAGGAAAACTGAGGCCCAGGAAAGTCAAATGAGTTGCCCAAGGTTACACAGTGAATTACGACCAGGTTTTAAGCCCCAAACCCAAACTGTTTCTTCTCTACAATACACTCTCAATTCATCAACAGCTTCAAGATTTTTTTCAGAAGTGATTAGACTATAAATTGTAAATACATCAATAGTACTCCACATTAAATCCCCCAAAGCTAACTCAGTACAGGATGCCTCTGCTTTTAGTTGCAATTAAAATGCAGTACATTTCTGGAAACAGATGGTATAGAGCTCACCCCTGACAGACCAGGCAAGGCTCTGCCAATCGTGGGTAGCATGGGCAGATAGCATCACACAAACCAGGCTGTAGAATGGAGGGACCAAGAAGGCAAGAAGGAAAGCCTAGGGGTCCATTAAAATAAAACGAAGAAAGAAGGAAAATTCAGCAGGTTGAGAAGAAGGCACTGCCTCTGCATTTAAACGGAGGCCATTCATTAATCTTTGAGATTGTCAGATCAGCAATCCTTAGTCCTCCAAGTTCTGTTACCTTTTATTTGAATTCAGCTTAACAAACATTTGCTGAAACAGCTTCTACATTCCAGGCATAAGGTTGGGCATGGAAATGATTATAGTGCTAGACCAACAGCCATGGCCCCTCTCCTCCAGAAAGTTATAGTCTTATGGGAAAGACAGACCAGAAAGAGGATATTTAAGGAAGTATTTTAAGTGCTGTGCTCTGGATGTTCTGGTAGCACCAAGAAGGAGTACCTGCAAATGTCTTTTCCACATTTGTTTCACACCACCTCCATAAACAGCCCCACTGGTTAGGTGGGAATGACCCCAGGCCCAGCTCCAAGGGTGAGCCCCATAGGCCTAAGGCAATCAATGTGTGAGATTTCTGGGGCCTCAATGATTGGATTCAAGTGGGCATTAGACTAAAGCCCATTTTTCCCCAGTGATTGGGAGAAGAGAGGCTCCTTAGTCTGTGCAATATGAATGTAAGGCCACCACAGTCATTGTATGA
The DNA here is from genome assembly GCA_004026885.1 of Lyroderma lyra. NCBI lineage: Eukaryota > Metazoa > Chordata > Mammalia > Chiroptera > Megadermatidae > Lyroderma > Lyroderma lyra. The sequence goes on along the minus strand of PVJL010006869.1, from coordinate 62,844 downwards.
CTGCAACCAGACACCGAGTGGTTATCTTCCCATTGCCCCAGAATTGAGGTCCAGGATCAAAGCTGGAGAGAAAGATAATAAGGGTTCTACCTGCTGGCAAAATCACAGAGAGAGCAGGAAACTCCTGGAGTTTCATTAAAAGGCCACTAAACTGATTTTTCTTGCCCCTTAAGTCGAGTGAGAAGGACTCCTGAGAATCCCTCATGGTGATAGGGAGTGTCCTCGATTGGGACAGCACACCCATACCTCCCTCCTTTCATGGTCGGATGCCCACTGTACTGAAGAAACCCACACGCCCCATCCAGGATTCCTTGCCGGCCAGGGCACATGAGGGAGGAAGTTCCTTGGTGATATTAGCAATCTCTCCAGGAAATAAACATAGTGACAGAGCCTTCTTGTCTGGGGAGTTCTGAGGTTGGGTGGCCAGTCTGGAAAGGGGGGCATCTGTATGGTATGCCTAGAAACAAGGTGATAGAAACGAGCCGAAACACCGGGTGGCAGTGACAAGCTTTATTGGGGGGAGAGCTGCCGGGCTGCCTCACAATGGGAGAGCAGCAGCTCTGGCCATTGGGAGTGAAGTTATATAGGTAGGGGGGTTGCGAGGCACAATGCAGAGTGGGGAATAGGTTGCTAGGCAAGAGGCAGAGGGAGGCATATGTGGTCACTATTGATTGGTCAGGCATAGGTTCCAATTCACCTGGCTAAGGTAAGGGCTAGGTAGTCACTACTGATTGGTCAAGGACAGGTTTCTATGTACCAGGCTAAGGTAAGGGCTAGGGCAAGTTTCAGTCTCCCGAGCCAAGTTATTGTTTCTTGGGCTAAGTTGTCAGTTTTCCAGGTTACATTTGTAGTTTCCCAGGCTTTGCTGAGTTACAGTAGGGGGAGGGGAGGGGTAGAGGATAGAGGAGCAGGAGCCATTCTATATTGAATCTATCACAAGATGGTAGCAGGCCCATCTCATTCCAGTTCCTCGAGGACTTTAGGTGTCATGGAAGAGGCTGCAGAAGTTTCTGTGACTCCACATGAATGTCACAGATGTTAGAAGAGCAGATAGAAGCCATGAGGTTCTGAGGACAACTGAGTTGGCCAAGGTCACCACCCCTCTGGACAAGACTGGCATGCAGATTACCGGAAGTAATGAAAAGAAGACACAGCTGCCCTTCCTGCGGGTTCTTCATTCCTGTAGGTGTGGGATACAGGTAAACAGCACCACAAGAAAACCTGCTCACCATCAACACAGATCACCTGGCACCATAGGCGACCAGGAGCAACTTTCCTGACCAAAGGCAGCCAGCTAACACAGACCACTCTGTCATTTTTCCCAGCCCTTCCTCCCAGGAGTGAACACAGAAGCATTCCAGAACCTGAAAAGAGAGGGAAGGGAGGTAAATAAGCAGCCCATGCCCCTTCCCTTCTGCATGTACCTCACACCCCAGTTTCAGCTGACCTGGACAGAAAGGAAGACAGAAGGAGATCTTAAAATGTGGAGTTAAGATTGGGGTTTTAAGCACAAATAAGATTGAATTGTAAATGCTGAAAAGACTGTTTTACTAACCAATGTTGGCTATAAAGTTATGAAGTCAGTCCAGGATACTGGCTGGAGAGTGGTAAGCAAGATTTGAACTACCACATGGGAGTATTGATTGAAGAAGAATAAAATTTTTCAAATCCTTATTCTGCCACTTATTAGGGATTACTTAAGGATAATGATACCTAAGTTGCAGGACTGTTATAATGACTAATTCTTGCTGTCTTATCCCATTCAGGTGGCTGTAACAAAATACCACAGACTAGGTAGCTTATAAATAACAGAAATGGCTTTCTCACAGATCTGGAGCTGAAAGTCTGAAGTCAGGGTGCCAGCATAGTCAGTGAGGGCCCTTTTCCAGGTCTCAGCCTTCTCGTTGTATCCCTATGTGACAGAAGAGGCAAAGGACTCTCTCTCTCTGGGATCTCTTTTACAAGGCCACTAATCCCATTCATGAGGGCTCTGCCCTCCAACCTAATCACCTCACAAAGGTCCCACTTTTTAATACCATCATGTTGACTATTAGGTTTTCAGTATATGAATTTGGGGAGACACAACCATGTAGAACATGCCTTCAAAAATATTTAACATAGTTCAAAAAATGTTCTTTGAGTTTAATGAGCTATGTGAGAAACTGTTAAAGGTGAAGGAGGCAAATTCTATTTTTCAAAAATGACTACAGTAATATTTTCAGTCCCACACGCTTTTCTAGAACCTTTCCACACTCCATCAAGAGGTAAAGTCTATCCCTTTCTTGAACGTGGGCAAGCCTTTGTGACTGCCTAATACAATATAGTGGAAGTAATTGTGTCATGTCCAAAGCTAGGTTAGAAAAGGTAACATGCCTCTCTCCTTCTTAGGACATTTGCTTTTAGATCTCAGTCCCCAGGCCATATGCAGAGGCCAATGTAGGTGCTCCAGCCAACAGCACCAACTAAGGTCTCAGCTGTTAGTCATCATCCACCACCAGACATTAAATTGAATATGGCTGCAGGTAATTCCAGCTGCTGGCCTTCAAGTTGCCCCAGCTAATAGCACGAAGAGGAGAAATGAGCTATGTCCACTGAGCCCTGTTCGAATTGCATATTTCTGAGCAAAGTAATTGTCATTGTTTTAAGGCACTACATTTTGGGGGTAATTGGTTATATAGCCTTAATAAGTAAAATAATGAAGTTGATAAGTGGGCAGAAGCTAGATGGTATAGATAGAGCCTTGGAAGCCATAGGAAGTGTTTGGATTTAATCCTAAGCATACTGAGAAGCCTTTGATGTGATATAATCTAGTTAAGTTTTGAGAAGACAACTCTTTCCACCATGAGGAGCGTGTAAGTGGGTACTGGTTGGGAGGCTATTACAGAAGTTCAAGCAAGATATACTGGTGACTTAGTATTGGGTGGTAGTGGTACAGACGCTAAGTTGACAGATTTGCAATATTCACAATAACCAAGATATGGAAAAACCTAAATGCATGGATGGATAAAGAAAATGTCACACACACACACACACACACACACACACACTAGAATAATATTCAGCCATGAAAATGAAATGAAATCTTGCCACTTTCAACAATATGGATAGACCTTGACGGTGTTGTGCTAAGTGAAATACAAGACAGAGAAAGACAAAAATACTGAATGATATCTCTTATATTTAGAATCTAAAACAAAACCAGAAGCAGAAGCTTATAGATGACAGAGAACAGATTGGTGGTTGCCAGAGGAATGGGCCACATGGGTGAAGAGGGTCAAAACGAACACAGGGTGTAACGCACAGCATGGTGACTACAGTTCACAAACTATATTGTATATTTGAAAGTTGCTCAGAGATTAAATCTTGAAAGATCTCATCAAAAGAAAAAAGTTCTTTTACTATGTGTGGTGATGAAAGTTAACTAGACTTATTGTGGGATTATTTCACAATATATAAAAATACTGAATTATCATGTTATACATCTAAAACTAATATGATGTTGTATGCAAATTATATCTCAGTGAAATAAAATCCTTTCCCTAGATTTTAGATAATGACTATAAGATGCTCAGCACAAGAAGACTAAAAAATGCAGGTCCTTAAAAGGAGGGTCAGGGTGGGAGGAAGGTTCCAGGTAGGGGGTACATTATGAATAAAAGAACAGCAGCCTGAGGAGTTGGTGGACTAGATAAGGTCAAGGCTAGCAGCCCTCTCTAAGGTCTGCACTCACCCCAGTGACTGTGCACTAATGCCCGTGACTGGCCGGCTCCTAAAAGCCCTGCTGATGCAGCTGTAAGTGCCTCAGGGATCTTGGCAGGAAGGCGCCGGCAGCCTTCCCTTTTACAGGATGTGTATTTAACACCATTACTGCTGTAAACAGTAGCAGTGTTTTCCTTTCTGTAGCTGGGAGCTTCCACTTGATTTTATCGTTGTCTTCCGCTCACAAAGGAAAAAAAAAAGGGCAGTGAGAACCTGCAGGGAGACAAGAATGTGGTGGAAGAAATCAGAAGTGAAGGAAGAGAACATCAATAGAAACCTGACGAAAGAAGGACGAGACTCATTTGTAGTATTTTGTATTTGGCAAAAACAAAAACAGGGCTGGGAATCTGGGACCATTTCAGAAAATATGTAATTAAATCCTAGAAACAGATGTGAAGACAGATTCCATATGGAAATTTAGCCTCCCAGTGAGTCTTTTGTCTTACTTCTGAACCTTGCCCATCCAAGTCTCTGATCTGAGTCTCTATGGAACTGTGTTTCAGGGAAAACCAATCTGTCCAAAAAACGTTTTCAGATTCTGATTAGATTAGAATGGGCTAAGGTCCATAGGACAGTACAGCGTATTGCCTAAGGGCATGGCACAAAATTGCTCCACTTCCTGACCTTAAATCACAGATCTGCCACGTACTAATGAGGGAGTCAGGGATCAGCACCTGGGCCTCTCTGTGCTTCAGTTTCCTCATTAGCAAAAATAAAAATGAAGCAGTCCCAGCTTCCTAAGGGGGTTATGAGTATTGAATGAGACAGTATGTTTAGCCCTCAATATAGTGACTGAGACATGGTACATGCTCCATAAACATTAGCTGGCCATCACTTTTTGTGATTCCTGCTAAGTGAATATAGCATTACTGTTTTACATCATTTGGTTGTATCTGTACCTGTGGAGAGCAGAAAGAGTCATCCCAGAGGACAGAGTTATTTGTGGTGACTAGTGGAAGCAGCTGACAAGTAACTCAGTCATGACAGCCCTATGTGCCACACCCCAAAGGAAGGAAACGGCTCAGGGGCAGAGAAAAGGGGCATCCAGTCAGACTGGGGTATCAGTAAAATTTCCCTCACAAGGAGATCTTGAGCTGAATTTAAACGACAATTAGTGTAGTCACCAGCCTCCAAGATGACCGCACCTCGTCATATGTACGTACATACTGTGTAGTCTCCTCCTATATTGTCCCAGAGTTGGCCTGCATGACAAATAACATACAGCTTTCATCTTACAATCCATCTTGGGCTCTCATTGAGCCCCTCTGTCTCATTCTCTTGGATCAATCACTCTGGGGAAGCCGTGTCATGAGGACATCCAAGCAGTCCTGTGGAGAGGTCAATGTGGTAAGGAACTGAAGCCTCAGCTCAACAGCCAGCAAGGAATTGAGCCCTAGCACCAAGCATATGAATGAGCATGGAAGCAATTCCCCGGCTCCAGATGAGCCTTAAGATAGCTGCAGTGTCCACTGACAACTTGACTGCAATCTCAGGGAGACCCTGAGCCAGAGTTTATCAGCTAAGCTGCTCCCAGATTACTAACCCTCAGAAACTGTGAGATAATAAAAGTTTGTTATTTTAAACCACTAAATTGTGGGGTACTTTGTTACCCAGCAATGGGTAATTAATAGGAATAAGCTGAAGAAATAGGGGACAATATTTCAGACAGCAGGAATAGCATATGCAAAGGTAGCAAATTAAGAAATAATTTGGGTCCAAGTTCAAGCATTCTGGTGAGTTAGAGCAGGAGATAAAGCTCAAAGGAGAAGATAGGACTAAGTTAGGAAGGCCTAGAAAGCCAAGCTAAGATGTGTAAACCAGACACTGAAACCCAGGGAGAGTCTCCAAAGGATTTTAAACCCAGAACTTATATCTGCAAATCTGCTTTTCTTTGTACAGGAACATTCTTGTGGTAGTATTGGAAAGTGTGAATTGGACGGTGCCCTCTCTTTCTCCTTCTTTATTAGATTCTTCCCAATAGCATTCAAACCTGTTCTAGAATCTTCTGGTTTGAAAAATTCTACATTAACTCCAGATCTACTTCCAGCAGCAGTACATAGTTTTCTACATGTGTTAATGTAAATTCCACCAATTTACCTTCCAATCCCTTCCAGTCTAGAGACTGCCAAAATTATTCTTGCTAAGGCCATTGATGACCATCATCTTCCCAACTCCAATGCTCAGTTTTCAACTTGCATCTTACTAGAACTCTCAGCAGCATTTCATGCATTTGACAACCCATTCCTTCCTTCTTGAAACACTTTCCTTCTCTTAGCTTCCAACACATAATATCTGTAATTTTCCTTCTACCTGTCTAGGTGCTCCTGCTCCAAATCCCTTCCTGCCTCCTCTACTTCCTGTTTCAACTTGTTTATAAAGGTTGACAAGGTTGACATTCCCCAGCAATAGATCCTGGACTCTCCTCTCTCTAAATTGTCATTATAAGGACCTTAATCATACCTATACTCTAAATACTATCTACCTGCTAGTAACTCTACAAATTATGTCACCACCCCAGACCTAGTATCTGAGCTCCAAATCTATATATGCAACTGACTACTAGAAATCTTCATTTGAATGTCTACAAGCATTTCAGAGTTACATACAACAGACACCTGAATATTCTCCCCAAAATCGGTTACTTTACACAATGTTCTCTTTTTAATAATAACATCTTCCTGGACCAATTCCCAAACACCTACAAGGAAGCCTCAGCACTGGTCCTTGGCTCTCGCCTTCACTCCCAACAATACTAAGTCTTGTTGGTTTTATTCCAAACGATGTCTCAAGTCTGTCCAGTTTTATTCTCCTGTATCACTCACCAAACCATGCTCTGCCTGCATTCTAAGTTGCCATTATCTTCCCTAGACCATAGTAATATCCTTCTAACCAATCTCACTAATTCTACTTTTGCTCCTTTCCAGACCTTTTTCATGTTGTAGTTAGAATGATCTTTTTCAAAATAGAAACTAAATTGAATTATTTCTTTGCTGAAAAGTTTTCAGTGATTCCTCATTGTTCTTAAGGTATAACTCATAACACTGTCCATAGCCTATAAAGGCATCAGAATCTGATTCATTCCTATTTCTCCAGCTTCATCTTAAACTTTCAGGTTGTCTATTCCTCCAAGCTCTTTCAGGATTCAGATCTTTCACTAGTCTGAAATGCTCTTCAACCAATTTTCCCCCTAGCAATTTTAGATCTCTACTAAATTGACATTCTCAATCAGAGGGTCTTTTCTGCCTATTCTATCTATTCTCATTATCTATTGCTATAAAACAAATTATCCAAAACTTAGTGGCTTAAAACAACAATAATTCATTACATCATGCAATTTTGTGAGTCCAGGATTGAGCATGGCTCCTTTGGGTGATTCTTTGGTTCCTTGTAACATCAACTAAGGTCTCTCAGTGGTACTCAGCTATTGGATAGGCTCATCTGGAAGGCCCAAGACAGCTTCACTCACATGTTTGGTGCCTTGGTGGGAATTACAGGAAGTCTGGGATTAATAGGACCAGAGTGGTTATACATGGTGAGAGAAAAGTGGCCAGCCATTTTAACTGATAGCTCAGAGCCCCAAGGGCCAGTGTTCTAAAGGCCTAGGTAGAAGCTGCAATGTCTCTTAGGAACCACCTTATAAGTCCCAGAACACGACTTCTTCTCAATCTATTAGCAGGTTTAAGGGGAAGGGGTTAGATTCCACCTCTCAATAGGAAGAATAGCAAAGATTTCCAGTCATCTTTAATTTACCTATCTAGAGCATATCTCCTCTCATAAGCTATTATAGTACCATGTGCTTTTTAATGATAATTTACAATTACACATTTATTTGTGTACTTATTTATCACGGCATTATTCTCCCACTGGATTTAAGCTCATAACGTCAGGACCATGTCTGTTTGTTCATGACTGTATATTCAGCTTCTAGCCTGGAGCCTTGTACATGGAATGTGCCCAATAAATACTAGGACAAGAAATGAGTGAATGTCTTCCCTTCTTGAAAGTAAATGCCATAAAGGTAGGAACATGTCCATTTTTTATCACCAAATTGTAGAACCTAACACATAAATAGGTACTCAATAAATCATTTTTCATTAAGTTGAAAAAGGCCAAACTGGATGCAGAAAAGACCGATTAGGAGGCTTGACATAATCCAGGTTCTGATCAAAGGATATGAGAGTGGGACTGTGGAGACAAGGATGGACTGCAAGACATTAGAGAGTATTATCAAGGGGCTTAGGCATGAGGGTAAGCATGAGGGTAAGCAAGTAGGATAGAAGAGGCTACCCCCTCAGGATACAGGGGAAGAGGTAGGTTTAGGGAAGGAACTGGGGATGTTAGCTGAGGTGCTCGTAGGACAATTAAACAGCCATAGGGAAAGAGGTCTAGATGCAGTATAAATGGTACATCATTGCCCTAGTTTGAAGTACAAAGCTGTCAAGATTCCCAGTTGGCAACTCCAACAGGGTGAAGGTTAAGATGGGACCTGCTGCAAAGAGGCAAAGCTGGATCCCAGGCAAATGTCAGGCAAGCTGTGCCTCCCTGAACATGTGAAAACAGGGGACTCACTCAGGGCAGTGCCACTGAAATCAAAAGCCTGCAGTTTATGTGTTGGATTATAGTATATTTTATATATTCTCAGTAATTTTTTTCTTTATCTAAATTGTTTAGTAAAAAATGTTTTAAAGTTGGAGCCTTCTCTAGAAAAATCTAGAGATTTACTGTTTTCGTGGGTCAGGTGGAAGGAAGAAGAATTCAGTCTCAAAATAATCATGAAGATGTGATAGGTATACAGCAGAAGAGATCCTCAAAGATAAGTCAAAATTCAGGCACACTGATTCAGCCCCTTTTCTCTTCACAGAGTTCCTATTTCTTATGTTAAGTCTTATTGGTTCTCAATTTAAATTTGTTAGGGAAGCTGCTTAACTCCTTAACATGACACAGTATGCAAGCATATGAGTAAACCTTTGTAAGTTGACTCAATATCATGAGACTTCTAAGAAAGATGTGGGATCACCTGTTCAGGCAAAACCTGTAGTGCTCTCAAGAGGAAACCCGTGGAAACATTAAGCAATGTTTCACTGACTTTGAAATACCATGTTGAATATTTTTAGCTGAAACTGCTCCTAATTTGGGGTAGCAAGTTAAAGAAAGGACTTTTAAACCTAAAAACCATCACTTTCTAAGCATAAAACCAAAAGCAAAAAAAAAAAATGTTTCTTAAAGAAACACAAAGGAAGAGTTACTTGCTTAATTTAGTTGCATAAACATTTAAGTTTTACATACATCAAAAAGCTAAAAGACAAAATAAGAAAAAAAACTTCTGCCACTATGTTAAGGCATATTAGATAAAGGCAAATTTGCATCATGATTAGATGTTACAGTTTTGGTATCACCAGGTTTGTATTCAAGTCCTGGCTTACTCTACAGGTATATGAGCTTGTATAAGTCCATTTCAAAACTGCCTGAGACTCAATTTCCTTACCTACAAACTAGACAAAATAATTCCCATTTGAGTTATTCTGAGACTCAAGAGCAACATGTACAGTTGTATAGGTTGTTCACTGCATAAGAGAATACAGCTGAGGAAAAGAGTAGAAGCTAAAATCCAGCTCGCTTTCCACTCACCAAGTCATGTACCCTGGAGCACGACTGTACATTCCTTTTTGAGACAGTGAGTGCATTTTCTCATTTGTATTAAGGAGCCCTATACTTACATAAAATACTCAAAAATTACATAAAATAATTACATTAAAATTAATCAAAATAATACATATAAATCACTTAGCTCCATGTCGAGTACACTGCGAGAATTTATTAAATGGAGCTATTAACATTAAGGACAAATGGAAGAAAAACGGCCTTTCAAAATAATAAGCAATGACATGTACAGACCATTGACAAGAAAAGTAATTAAAATTTCTAATAACCATTAAAAAATAGCCAACCTCACAAGTAATCAAGGAAAAATGAATTAAACCTAGAAACTACCTTGTTCTAAAAGGGTCAAGCTTTTCTGAAAACTAATAATGATAGCAGAATTGTGAAATGGGCTATCTTCATGTCATATGGGTAGTGAAGTGAGTTCTCATCCCCCTTCTGAAAAATTCGATGATACATATCAGGTGTTTGAAAACTACTACATCCTTCACACCTTGGTAATTTCCTTTATTCAAATTTGGCCAAAAAAAGAATCAGAGTTGAGACGCCATTAAGGATTTATGCTTGAGAGTATGTGTTGCAGCATTATTTGTGATGGCCAAAGAGAATATTCAACACGTCCAACAGTGAGGGGTTAGTTTGTCAAAAATGGCTGAAATGTAACTGAAATAAAAGGAAAAAATGAGAAAGGGTTCCTGATCGTTCATCGTTTCTTTTGTCCCATTGATTAGTGTGCTCCACCACTTTAACCTTTGAGTTACTGCTTTTCTTCTTCTCGTGGAAAGCGCATAAATGGTGTCTTGAGTCAGGTTCTAAAGACAGAGCTTGAGCCGGCACGTGGCTTCGCTAGGTGTGTACAGACAGCGCCCTCTGGGGAAGGGAGCGGAGGGAGCAGGGTGGGGCTGTGGGCGGGGCTGAGCCAGGGCGTGGTCTCAGCAGGCCCCGCCTCCGCCTGACCCCCACAGGGCGCTCCGGGTCACGAGGCGTGCCCACAGGGCCAGTGCCCGCACACGGCGAGGGGCTGCTTTTCCTTACCTCCGGGTTCATCAGTCATGGGATGCGGGCTGGGTGAGAGGAGGCACGAAGGCCCAGTGGAAGTCAGCCTTGTCCCACCTGAGACAATTCTCTGGAGCAGGGGCCACTGTAAGCCTCCAGCAGCCAACCTGGACAGCTGGCCTGGTAGAGGGGACTTGGCAGGACAGTAGCAGCGTCTACCACACGTGGGGCAGGTTGGATGTTTGGCCTCAGATCTCTGCCTATGAGAGATGGCGAGAACTTGTGCAGCGTCATAATTACCAAGTTACCCCAGTTACCTGTGGAGCTCTGCCTGAGACACTGTGTCCCTGAGTAATTACGTATTGTACTCATTAAACAATATCACGTAGGGAAAGAGTTCTGGCAATTTGCTTCAGTGAAGTGCAAGTTTATGGATATTGTCCACAGCCTGGAACCTGATAATTTTAGAATACATTCTATATATGTTGCAAACCTCCTATGGAATAGAAGATCTATTGAAAAGCAAGCAATTGAATGTGGAAGTGGTGCCACTTTACGGTTTGGGAAGGTGACAACTTTAAGTGGATTGACCAACTTACAAAGACCAAACCAAAAAAAAAAAAAAGAAAGAAAGAAAGAAAGGGAAGGGGTGATATGGGGCAAGACTGAGCCTCTGCATTAATTTCTGTGTTACGAGCAGAAAGATTTGTCTCCCTAGGGAGCCCAGAAGCCACATAGGAAGGCTCTCTGAGAACAACCACAAGTCATCAATCCTCTGGCCTGCTAGCACTACCTAGGAGTGTAGCGGGGTAGGTCCTGGGGAAAACTGAAGCTCTCCAGGCTGTCCTCAGCTAATGTGCAGGAGTGGGGCTGCCAGAGCAAGGGGTAGTTGGTTGGCAGCTGACAAGGCCACCTGGGGCCGACCTGCTTCATTGTGTTAGATTAGCCAGGACTGCATGCTCCAGTTCATACTTACATGCATGGCCAAGGATAATTTTCTTCCCACACAATGAGAAGGAATGAACAATTGCAGTGAACCCTGCTCAGCCTTATCCAGGTTCTTCCTTGCCAATCCCAGAGCTGACCCACTGAAAAGTATCCAGTCTGTGCTCTGTCGGAAGGGCTTGAATAATAACCTGCAGTTCTTACACTCGAAGCAGGCCAGTGCACTCTCTCTCTCTCTTTCTCACTCCCCGTCTCTTTCTCTGCCCCACCCCCACCTCCCTCCCCTTCCAGCTTTTTTTTCCTGTCTCAGTATAAACCCAACCTTCTGTAAAAGAGAATGGGTTTCTTAAGTGTTCTCTCACTGACCCAAGTTATTCTATTTCTAACCCTCATTCTTTCCCAGCGGCAGAAGCATAATTAACCTGGGTTTTTCTCTGCTGTTTTCCCTAGGGTTGTGTCTCATTTCCAGGAGGTTAACATACAGTTAAGGAAGGAACACAGGGATTTTGGTCACCATCTAATCATGGTGGCTGGCACATCATGCCTCAGTCTGTCTGGTTTTTCATCTTTGGTCTGTTGGGGAGAAGGGATAGCTATGGGGGCTTGAGTCCATTTTTGAAAGATAACTGTGACATAGGATGAAAATTAGAGTTGGTGGGGGAGGCGGCATAGACAAAGACCAGAAAAAGGAAGATAAATTGGAGGGTTGTTTAAAGTGTCCAGGGAAGCAATGATGAATTGGGTCTGGATTGGGTAGTGATAGCAGAAGTAGAGAAAGGGAACGGAGAGGAGCTTGAGAGGCAGGATCTATAGGATATGTGACTGATGAGATGCTGGGTAAGGGAGAGGATGGGATGGAGGATGACTCTTTGGTTTTGGCCTTGGTGACTATGTAGCTACTGCCACTCTCATCAGCAGGCGACATATGGAGCAGGGCTCTGGCCTGGCCGAGTGCAGGGCACTGGTACCTTCCACTCCAGGCACATTGACAGTGATATACGAGGGAGATGAGTTGGTGCAGATGTCCAACAGAGATCTAAACAGGAAGTCACAGACACAGACATCCTCAGAACCGAAGTAATAGTTCTTACCATGTACATGAACAGGGCCAACAGGCAAAACTCAGAGCCTAAGAAGAAAAGAGAACAGAGGACAGAGGCCTGCAGAGCATTAACATGCAAGTCGTGGGGTTAGGACAAGTGAAAATCATGAAATAGGAACAAGGTGAGCACAGAGGCTATTAGATGCACCAAAGGAACAGAGTTTCTACCAGGATGTTTTCCAGCAGGATCAATTGCTGCAGTGGGGCTGAGTGGAGTAGTAATAGTATAGGAGCCTTTAGATCAGGCACTAACCCCCGCTATGTTGAAACCCACCACTATCACACACTGCTAAAGTAGCTAATACATATTTTTCCTTTCATTACATTTACCATTTGAAAGGTGCTAAGAAACAGAAGGGAAAAGGAGAAGCAACTAGCCTTGTTAGGTCAAATGGGATTCTCATTTGAAAGTTAGTTGCCTCCTACACAGGGTGAATTGTTTCTACACACATAATCTCACGTAATTCATTAAGATCGTCCTGTTTCTATTCCTCAGAGGGTAAGTGAGTGCCAAGAACTGGCAGGGAAACCTTCAACAGGAAAAGGCTCCCTAATAGTATGGAGGTTACTTGGGCTGTGACTGAAAATCACATATATGTAAGATTTGTGCACATTCCTTGGTCTGTGGGCAAAGAAAGGGATCCCCAGGAGAACCACATTGTTAACAAATACCCATTTTGCATGATCTGAAGAGAAGCTAGTATGCCCAACCCTGAAAAACCTCTCTACCATGGGTTTTTAAATTCCCATTATTTAAAAAGTGCCTAAAGACCCTGAAGTACACCAGGTACAGGTAACCAGGACTAAGAACTTAAGAATAAAAGCCCCACTTTCTACTGTGGCTTACATTTTTATCCTACTCTCTTCACCCTCATCTTCCTCACTTTGATGAGACAATCACGCTGGCCTTGCAGTTCCCCAAACATTCAGGTTCTTTCCTACCTTTAGCCCTTGGCACATGATTTTCCCCTTGCCTAGAAAGCTCTCATAGGATTCAGTTTAAATACTCCTTCCCCAGAGGCTAAGGAGCTGAGGAGAAATGTAAGGAAAGGAGGAATGGAAAGCAACTACCTTTGGAGAAGCAACTGAGGGAATTGAATCTGATTTGTCTGAGTCATGAGTGGACCCACATTGAAAGATTCCATCTGATCAAACTTAGCAGAGATACAAGTATGGTTTGATGGGATGCCTGGAGGCATCAGTGTGGAACTGATGACTTCCCAAAATCATCTTCTGAACAATCTAAAATTACAACATGCCCAAGACTGCCAGTTATAAGTTTCTGACCCCCTTTTATTCTTGGAGATCACTAAAACAACCAGGAAAATGAAAGCTAGAACACAAACTCCATTTCTGACAGAAGTAGAGAGCATGTGTAAAGCTAAACCACAATATATGAGGAAGAACTACCAAAGGCAGAGAATTAAATGAGTTCTGGAAGATGCTGAAAACACAAAGTAAGTGGTAAATAAACCCTGAGGGACAAAAATTAGCAATCCTTTTTTTGGATCAGGATGGGGTATATGAGCTGACTGGAGAGCTTCCTTGGATTTTGTAGAATGACAGAAGTAATGGGGCTAAATATGCTAAAGTAAAATTTATTTAGATAACATTCTCTTGAAACACTACACGTCAGAATATATCAACTACAGCTAAAGTGTTCTCAGAGAAAAATTCATAATCTTAAGCACTTACATTATAAATAAGAAAGGATGAAGAAAAATGAATTATACACACATTCTCAAGAGGTTATAAAAAAACAATAAAATAAGCCTAATAAAACATTAAGAAATAATTAATAAATAAAACAGAATCAATAAATTATGTACTAAGAAAATAAAAAACTATATAAAGAAACATAGATAAGAAAAAGAGACAGACCAAGAGCATTTTTAAATTCATTTTTATTGATAGACTTTGTTTTGTTTTGTTTTTAATTCATTTTTATTGATAGACTTTTTGGAGTGACATCTGTTAGCGAGAATTACATAGGTTTCAGGCATACAATTGTACAGTGCATTGTCAACTTTTTGTATAAAAATTTCACCACCTATTGTGACTTCTCTTTCCATCACCCCATATCTAGCTTCCCCTCCCTCCTCTCCCACCCCCTCCCCTTTCTCCCCTTCCTATCCCCCTCATCCGCAAATAACATTAAACTATTGACTATGTCCATGGGTTATTTGTTTGTTTGTTCATTTATTTTTTCTTTGTTGCTAACAGTTTTTATATTCCGCATATAAGTGATGTCATGCAGTTCTTTGTTTTTTCTGTCTGGCTTATTTCACTTAGCATGATGATCTCCAGGTCCATCCATTTTGTTGCAAATGGCAATATTTCATTTTTTTCTTAAACATTTGTTTTGAGAGAAGAAAAAAACACCAAATGAAATAGAAAGCCGTAAGTTAAATTAATGGATAAAAGTATACAGCATAAAAATGAAAATGGAAAAACATAAAGATCTATAAAATATATTTAAAGAATCATAATAAACAATTTTGATCAATTCTATTCAAACATTTTTAAAACCTAAATAAAAAATAATTTGAAAATGTGAATGAAGGATTGTCCAAAAAAACATAAATTACTAAAAAATTAAACCCCCAAAAGACAGACCATTTAAACAAACCAATGGCTGTTTGGGGAGTGGGGGAGACTAGAAAAATATTGTCAAATAGCTAATCATTGCAAAAACACCAAGTCCATATGGTTTCACAGGGAAAACATACCAAAATTTGAAGAAAAACCAATATTATTTAAATCATTGTAGACTATAGAAAAAGAAATAAAGATTCCAAATTCTTTTTATAAAATCACCACAACATTGGCTCCCAGACCCAACAAATATCAAACACAAAAAAGAAAACCATAGACAGATCTCATGTATGACTGTTGACAAAAATATCCAACATAAAATGTCAGCACATAGAATCCAGGAATATCAACAAATAGAATCCAGAGAACTACAAGTAATACAACATGATTAATTGGATTTCATGCCAAAAGGATAAAGACAGCTCTATATTATAAAACATATAACTATAATTAATTATATCAATCTGTCAACTTGAAAAACCATAAGGTATCAGCGTATATGCTGAATAATGATTAATAAGATTCACATTTATTCTTGATTTTAGTTCAAGTGACCAATTATCCTTATCTGTCTGGAAGTGAGGAGTTTCCCAGGATGCTCTATTTCCAAAGATAAAGCAGGGACAGTCCCAGGCAAGAGACAAGTGGTTATGCTGATTTCCATAGAAATAGATGGATTCTTCCTTTTCAATAGAGACATGACTATAGATAGACATACATCTCAATCCAGAAGGTGACATCAGAGAAGCACTACAAATATTATCAATAAAATTGGTAACAGATCAATGATGTCCACTGATACATATTATTTAACATACATGTTATTTAACATTGTTATGAAGGTACTAGCCAACACCAATATCTAAGAGAATAAAAAAGTATAAAAAATTAGATAGGAGGGAATAAAATTTTCATCATCTGTAGTTAATAGATTCTCTTAGGAAAGCCTAAGAGAATCATAACTTATAGGCCATAATGATTTCAGTGAAAAACAAGTCAGGTAGTTGAGTGTACAATAATAATAACACACAAAATAGATAGTGTTCCTATATAAAAATGGTGTACTGTTAGAAGATATAGAAGAAAAGATATATATTACAAGAGCAATAAAAATACAAAATAACAATGGTGATCTAAGATAGCAGAATAAGTTAACACTGTTCCTGCTTCCCTCCATGAATACGTGAAAATTACAGCTAAATTATAAAACAATCAACCTGGAGAACCATCTGAAGTTTAGCTGAACAGAAGTTTTATAACTAAGAATATAAGGAAGAAGACATGTCAAGACTGGTCAGAGGGGCAGAGACACAAAATCAGCCAGCCCCAAACCCCCATGAGGAAGTTGAGAATCGGGAGGGATATCTCAGTCACAGAAATTCCCCCCAGAGGAGTGAGGGACCCCAGCCCCACACCAGGCTTCCCAGCACAGAGTACTGGTGCCAGAAAGTGGAATTCCCACAACTTCTGGTTGTGAAAAACAGTAAGGATAACTACCATTGGGTAGGGGAGGAAGGTTGTGGGAAATCCAAATGTCATTTTAAAGGGCCCATATTGGCTCACTCATAAGCACTCACCCTGGACTCTGGCAGGAGGACAGTAACTTGCTTGGGGGTGGTGTTGGAGATATGCAGAGAGCATACTAAGGGCTGGAAGGCAGCTACCATTTTCCTTGTGTAGGGTCCTATTCTGGTACAGCCATCAGGCAGGCACCATTTTTTCTGTGTTGCACCCTTCCCCCCATGCCCACAGTAAAATCTGAACCTGAATTGGTCTGGTGAGCTCCACTCGGTCCACTCTGGTGACTCACTGAGACCCCAACATACCCAACTTTAAACCGCTCTAGGCTTTATGAATGGCTGAATCTTACAGGAGCCAGCAGGTGGCAGCAAGCCTTGAAGTATCCTGGCTTTTTGCATAGCTACTCCAGGTCTGTTACTGGTACTAGGGAAAGCTGTCCTTGGTCCACAGCATGGACTCTCCCTTTCACCTTCAGGTTTAGTACTGATAGCAAACAAATGCAGATCCCCTTGTAACCCATTCCAAGTAGTCCCCAGCCAGTCACAGACAGTGGGTGACCGGAGCCTGCACTGGAGCCTCTACCAACTTAGAGATTGGCTTCAGACAACAGCAGAGCACCACCCAATTAGCCCCATGAGTGACACATACAAAAGGCAGTCTCAAAAGGCACCAGAGCCCAATGGGGTGAATCCCACTCAGTGGTATAAGCTTCCCACACAGCAGCCTGTAAGCTGTGAATGTGGCCTAAATCCACAGCCAATCAGCCTGAGGGTCAATCCTACCCACCAATATGCCAATAGCAATCAAGGCTCTATTATAACAGGAGGGCACACACAACCCACAGAAAGGACACTCCTGGAGCACGTAGAGCAGGTGACCAGAAAGACTGTGTCAGGGTCTCACCAGGGAACTACTACATGAGGTCAGCTGGCCAAGACTGGGAGACATATACATACAAACACAAAGAGGCAGCCAAAATGAGAAAACACAACAAAAAACAATAATAACAATAAGTTCTAAATGAAAGAACAAGAGAAAACTCCAGAAAAAAAGAATTAAATGAAATTGAAGCAAACAACCTACTAGATACAGAGTTCAAAGCAATAGTTATAAGGATGCTCAAGGAACTTAGTAAGAACTTCAACACAGAGACAGCAAGAACAAAGAAGGACATAGAAACAAAAAAAAGTAACAGTCAGAAGTGAAGAATACAATAACTGAAATGAAGAATGCACTAGAAGAAATCATTAGCAAACTAAATGAAGCAGAGTATCAAATCAGCAATTTGGAAGACACGGTAATAGAAAATACCCATTCAGAAGAGCAAAAAGAAAAAAAAATCCCCCCAAATTAGGATAGTTTAAGAAAACTTTGGGACATCAAGCATAACAATATTTCCATCATAGGAGTACCAGAAAGAGAAGAGAGGGGCAAGGGATTGAGAACCTAGTTGAAAAACTAATAACTGAAAACTTTCCTAACCTGGGGAAGGAAATAGACATACAAGTCCAGGATGCACAGAAAGTCCCCAACAAGATGAACCAAAACAGGTGGACACCAAGACACATTATACCTAAAATGGCAAAGTTTAAAGTCAAAGAGAGAATCCTAAAAGCAGCAAGAGAAAAGCAACTAGTTACATTTGAGGGAGCTCTCATAAAATTGTCAGCTAATTTCTCAATAGAAACTTTGCAGACCAGAGGAATTGGCACAAATTATTCAACATGATGAAAAACAAGGATCTGCAACAAGACTACTTTACTCAGCAAGGCTATCATTCAAAATTAAAGGACAAATAAAGAGCTTCTTAGACAAGAAAAAGCTAAAGGAGTTCGTCACCACCAAACCAGTATTATAAGAATGTTAGAAAGACTTCTTTAAGATGAAAAAAAATCAAAATTATGAAAAATAAAATGGCAATAACTTACATATCTATCAACAATTACTTTCAATGTAAATGGATTAAATGCTCCAATCAAAAGACAGAAGGGCTGAATGGATAAGAAAACAAAACCCTTATGAATACTACATTAAAGAAACTCACTTCACATTGAAATACACACAGAGATTGAAAGTAAAGTGATAGGAAAAGTTAGTTCCTAAAAATGGAAACAAAAACCTAGCGTAACAATACTTATTACAGACAAAAGAGACTTTAAAAAAAAGTCTATAGCAAGTGATAAAGAAGAACCCAGTAAACCCACTTTTTGGTATTTATCCAAAAAACCCCCCAAAATACTACATTAAGGGGACATGTGCATCCATATGTTCATTGCAGCATTGTTTACAATGCCCAAGATGTGGAGGCAGCCTGTGTGTTCATCACTGGAAGAATGGATAGAGGAAGTGGAACACATGAGGTCTAGAAAAAAATCCAGCCATAAATGCCTTAATTTTTCATATTACATGGCTGGATACTTTCTGGACATACCTGATATATACAATGAAATATTGCTGTGCCATGAAAGGAAATAGGTTTTTGCCATCTGTGGTAGCATGAATGGACTTGGAGAACATTATGCTGAGTGGAGTATCAGACAGAGAAAGGCAGATGCAATGAGATTTTGCTTATATGTGAAATCTAAAGAACAGAATAAGCAGAACAGAAGCAGACTCAGATACAGAGAACATTTTGATGATAGTGGAGATAGGGGTGTGGGTGAAAGTGGGAGAAGGGATCAAGAAGCACAAATTGAGTGTTGCAAAGTAGTTATGGGGATGTAGGGTTATGGGGATGTCAGGTCTAGATTTGTTGGGGCGGTAGATGGGAGGGGGTTGGGGAAAAGGTGAAAAGGTAAAGAGATTAAGAAATACGAATTGATATTATAGTTACAAAAGAGTTATGGGAATGCAAAGTAAAGTATAGGGAATATAGTCAATAATATGGTAATAACTATATATAGTGCCAGGTGGGTACTAGACTAGTCAGGGTCTTATATTATATAAATGTATAACCACTATACTGTACACCTGAACTTAATATAAAACAATATGGAATGTCAATTGTAATAGAAAGAACTAAAAAGGGTAGTAAAGGTGAAGGGGAATAAGAAGCCCAAATTTTCAGATATAAAACAAATTAAGTCATGGGGAATATAGTCAATAATATTGTGATAGCATAGTACAGTGTCAGATGGTTGCTGGACTTTTCATGGTGATCACTTCTTTTGCATATAAATGTTGAATAACTATGATGTGCCCCTGAAACTAACATAATACTTTATGTTAGCTTTATTTTTAATAAAAATCTTTTAAAATATGTAAAATATAATATATCCAGGAATAAATTTGGAAAGAATTGATTCAAATTAACAAGAAATCTGCAAGATATATGAAGAAAACTTAAACTGAGGTTAGTATGGGAAAGAGAAGTTGAAGAAAGGAATATGCATACTCTGTCCTAATATGGGAAGGCTGTCAATTCTCCCAGGAGTAATTTATATATGTAATGTAATGTGATAAGAATAAAAATATCAACATGATTTTTTTCTTAGAACTAGACAGGCTGAATTTTGAAATGTCTCTTGAGAAGCTGGAGACACAGCAAAACTTCCAAAGTTACCCATCACAGCATCTGTTTTTCTTCATTTTCCCTTTCCCACTCTCTTTCTCTCTGTTCCTCCCCTCTTTTCCCCTAACCCCAACTCTTGCTGGTTTTTTCATCTTCTTAGGCTACCCCTCCCAGTCTCATCCTTTTCCACTTAATGTAATGTGGCCTGCTTTCAAATTCCATTTTTATCTTTTCCAGTACTACTCCTGATTACGAGAGAGAGGGAGATAGGTAACTGTACATTATTTATATCCTTTCAGCAGCAAATAGAAACCCTGACTCAAACTGAATTAAGTAATGAGAAAATTATTATAACTATACACATGATGACTACATAACTGTAGACTTTTTATATAACTATAGAGTTCAGAGGTAGGATGAACTTCAAATTTAATTGAATTAGAAGTCCAACATTGTCATCGAGAATACAATTGCTTTCCATCTCTCCACTCTACCGACCTTGGGGTTGGCATTATTCTTGTACTAATGGAAAAATGGCTCCCTCCTCTCCTTGTAACTCTTTAAGGATCAGTGAAATTGTTCCTGGAAGCCCTGCAGCGTACTCACACTCACACCTCACTAGCCATAATCATCCCTTTCTGAATCGATAGTGGGTGAGGGGAAAGGAATTATGAATGTTGACTTCGATTGGATGGTGGATATCCAATTGCAACATCTACCACAATGTGCATTCCACAATGAGAATCTATTGCAAGTCATTTCCATTCTGTATGCCTCAGCTTCCTTATCTGTAAATCTGGATGGTTTCTGAGTTGCATTCTGACTTTAACATTCAATGACTCAAGAGTCTTTGAGGGAAACAATGTGCCATGAAAATAACATTATCACCCTGATCTTTTAATTTATCATCTGAAAATGAGGTAATAATGCCTACGTCACAGAGTTGTCGGCATGATTGACTGAGGTAATGCAATTAAACGGTCTAGCACTATGCTTATCACATTGCAGTTACTCAACAAATGATATAATAATAATGATGACGTCAGTGATTTTATTTATTGTGCAGAGAAGATGTTGATATTACTAAGAAAACTTAAAAAGTAATTGAGGAGGAACAAGGAGTTGCTTTTTCAAAGAAAACTAATTCTCTCTGAGTTTGTTTTGTTTTATTTTGTTTTTGATAGCTCTTTAACTTAATTCTTTTAAAGTCATCTTTTGAACTAAAAATAGTTTTATCATTTTAAGACATATTTCCAGAAGAGAAATTACTTTAGAATTGCTATGTCTTTATCACCATTAACTGTTATTTGCATCCAAAGAAAAAAGCATATCATTTGAATTCCATATGCTTACTGTATAATTTATCTTTCTATGAGCACAGGCATGTTTCCTTGTTGTTCAGTTCGACTCTGCCTGCATTTCACAAACCACTGGTGCATAAAGTCATTAATTTAAACAAATGATTTTCAACTCTCTTTTGATACTATCTTTGGGCTCAGATGATTCAAATAAGCAAAATAATCCACTATACTTACTGTATTCTCTAAGAAAAAGGTCTTTGCACCAATACATGCAGGGAGCAGGAAATGCTTTACTCAAAAGTAAGGAGCAATCATATTTATTATGTCCTGTGGAAAAATAACTACCCTTTTGGTTATGAACCATTTATATAGCAATGTAGGGTCAATCCCTTTTGAAAAGGAACTACCACAAATGCAAATTACTGGTTGATCAGAAACAAAATAAATAGGCCATTTCACCCACTGAAAGATACTTGACTCATTTAGGCTATGAAAATTTCAATGATTTTGAAAAGTGGAAAACTAAGTCCTCTCTGCCAGATGATTCTATTATCACCTTAGCTCAACCCCAGTGGATTTAAATAATTCAGATCAGACTTTCATGATCAATACCACATAAATGGTGCAGATCCTAATTGTGAGAAGGGTTAGAGAAAAGAGAATTACTAATAGCTTGGATTATAAATGTAGAGGCTCCAAAAGACCTGCCGAATTCTCTGTCTACCCTGAAAACTGAAACCAGCAAACTTTCTTGCCCTTGTGCTAAACAATACTGGAACTAAGCATTTCTTCTGTATGCTTGTCAACTTAACTGAGAAATATTTATGCACATAATTTTTTCCTCAGTGCTAAACAATACTGAGACCATGAATAAAAATAAATAAAATTAGCTACTTGATCCAGGAAATACTTACACCTAGGAGATAAGACTGTGAAACAATGAAAATAGTTTACTTTTGAAAACTAATAGCTTCCACATCATATAGGTACCTCAAGACCCTCACCTTTCTATTATATAAAATGCTATGTTATAAACTATGCCCAATACCAATTAGTCCTCTGCCTTGTCAGACTCTCCTTAAAATTACCCATCCTAGGTCATAAACACAATAAATATCCTCCCTGATTTCCCCTTCTGAGATATTACTAACACTGTCAAGGTCATGTTCTCCCTAACCGCAGTAAGTTTAATCAACTTAGCTTTCTTTGACCAGCAGGATTTTCTGGTAGTCTTTTCAGAATCTTGACAGCCAATGACTCTTTCCTACAGAAAATTTCTCAGAGGATACCATGGACAAGGAAAAAGCATTTTCAATCCTACTCTAATAAATCCCCATTTCCTGGTCAACAATAGTTAATACTTATTGTTTTCTATATACAGAGCTCTATATCAGGGATTGTATCAAAGTATCAAATACAAAATGTTTCCTTATGGGCCTGTGGAAAACTTAAGAACAGATAAAGGACATGAGCAGGACAACTGGTACAGACCTGAGTGCCAGGAGAGGTCAAAGGAAGGACACCTGTGAGGCTCAGGAGAGGGACAAGCTGCTGAAACGAACAGCTTACTTTCTCTCCTTCTCAGAGCCTCTGGGAAGAGCCTCCCCAGCTCTACTTCAGACCTGTCTCCTGAAGCCAATGCATGACTATTCATAATTCATGAATATACTTGATGAATTTGCTTCATTTAAAACTGCAGGAGACAATAAAAGATGTTTGAAGTAAAATCCAATTAAGTATTCAAAGCATTACAAGGGCCAGGAGGGACCTGAATAGATATTCCTCAGTCCTTCCTTCTTGCCATTTATAATAAATTCTGCCCAATCACATGCAATAGCTATTTATTCATTTGGATGCATATTTCCTCAAATGCCAAAGAATCATCCAAGAGTTTTATGTGGCATGCAGAAATTCTTTTAAATATAACTTCTGTATTTATTCTCAAAAAGCAACCAACAATTAAAAATCTCCACAATTTCACGGGCATGAAATACAAAATGTCAGAAGCATTTCCTGAGACACTTCCAGACTCTCTCCTCCTCTAAGTAAGTAACTAAAAGGACAAAGCAATTAAGTAAAACCAAACACAGCAGCAGAGTGTTAAAAACCATCCCACTCAGTGCTGCTCTTCACTGTTCCACCCACCATCACCAATTACCTTTCTCTGATTGTCTCACCCTTGTTGATTCGTATTATTTAGCAGCTAGATTTGGAGACTGCTCCTTGGAATTGAACCTTTGACTCAGCTCTGCCACTAACCAATGATGTGAATTCAGACATGACACCTCTGTGCCTCAGTTTCTTTATTCAAAATACATAATGAAGCTCCTAATTCTGACCACTTCATAGATTGTAGGAAATATTAAGTTATAAGAATAATTTAATAATGTATGTACATTTATGTGCTATCTTTAAACAATTAGGCTTCTGTAATAAACCACCCTCAAATCTTAACCCAGTAAAGTTGATTTCTTATTCATGTTACCTGGCCAATTCAGCTTCCCAATACATGCTTATACAATGAATAAAAGAGTGGGGCAAAAGTCACATGGCTTTTAAAAATGTTATCTCAAGTGATTCACATCAGTTTTTTTTTTTCCTATCAGTCACATATTTTATTGGTCATAGCAAGTCACATAGCTGTCTATTTTCATAGAGGATGGAGAAGTAACTTTCATGTATCATGTCCTTGGAAGAAGAGAAAAACCAGCGTATTTTTTAACAGGCCTAACAACTGTTGTTGTTGTTGTTGTTGTTGTTATCAACAAAATCTCTATGGAATGTCAGAGCTAGAAAGGACTGGAGTTCCACTGCATCCCATTCACTTCATCATTCAGTATTTATATTGATAATTAGTCAATGTTTATTGAGGACTATTGTATAAAGAATTTGTCTGGTCTTTGTCCCAGGTTCCTGGGAGGGTGCTTCCAAACCTTTGGAATTTCCCAAGAAATAGATGAATGTTTGTTATTCATGGTGGGCCCCTAGGATGACATCTGAGTTTATGTAATGAGGTGACACAGGGTGGGCCCATAGTTTATTTCAGGATAGGGACTGATTGTGATGGAAAGGCCAATCATGTGGTTGGGCTTTGAGCCACGTGATATGAGCACAAACTTTGGGGAGGAGAACACAGCTGGAGATCAAGTTCAACCTCATGACCAATGTTCAATTAAACATGCCTATGTAATGAAACCCTCAAAACATCTCTGGACACCAAAGCCTGAGTGAGCTTTCTTGGTTGGAAGTTATATATTAATACACTGTCAGGGTGACACGCTATGATTCTACAGGGAGAGGTCACACAAGTTCAGTGTTTGGAATCCTCTCAGATCTTGCTGTATGGGTCTCCGCTTCAGGCTGGTCCTGATTTGGGTATTTTACAATAAAACTGCAGTCATAAATAAAGCAACTTATCTGAGTTCTGTGAGTCATTCTAGTAAATTATAAACCCCAGGGACAGTGGGGACCCTCAAATTTGTAGCCAGTTGGTCAGAAACATGGGTAGCCAGGGAACCCCCAGAGGTGGGGCTGATGTTGAAGTTAGTCTTATTGGAGACTGTGTACTTAACTTGTGAAGTCTGAACTAACTCCAGATAGTATCAAAGTTGCAGTACAAGGGCCTAATATATGCCCAGCACTAGCAATACAGATGTTAAAATAAACTCAGCCTCTGCTCCCTTAGACCTTATAGTCAAGAGGAGGAGACAAATATTAAAAACTAAGACCTAATAGGAATATCATTGTAAACTGTGTCCTACTATATCCCATATAATAAGGTAAAAAGGCACTATGGGCAATGCCTCTTAACACAAAGCAAAATTATCCTAGGTAAAGGCATTGCATTGTTAAGCCCTATCCATCCTAAAGTACCTTCTCTGTAACTAAATATCACATTCAAAAAATGAAAAAAAAAAGTCTTACATGCATGTAGTAGCTTCAACACACATTTTAAAAAAGCATCCACTAGCTGAACACTAGTGCTGTTATTATAAACCTCTTAGAAAAAGGCCATACAGCCAAAGTGGCGCATCCTATGGCATTTAGTTCTAATTCTATTTTTATTTGATCTTATTATTGCAAAAAGTTGTTCAGGAAAAATTGTGTGTGTGTGTGTGTGTGTGTGTGTGTGTGTGTATTTTCCAGAGTTTGATTTTACCTTATCATGTTTAACAGATGCTTCAATTCCAACTACTTGGGTTTGGGGGACCAACGGGAACACCACCAAGGGCAGTAATTCCTAGTTGACTCTTCCCACTCCAAAGTTGAGGAGGCTTACTTGGTGTTTAAATAGATCCAACCCAGTAAAAGACCATAAACTCAGAGCCACACTGCTTTATGATCTTATTTTCAATAAAAGTCATAATCTCCATTACAGGTGCCCTAAGTCCTCACTTTTCCAGGCCAAGCAAAGATGAAAATGTAATCCTAGCAAAGCTAGCATTTGTGTTTTTGTTTGTTTGTTTGTTTTTACCAACTTAGGACCATACCCAGGGTGTATGTGTGTGGTGGCGGTGAATGTGCATGTAATAAGAGTTTAAGATCATATTACATATAATGTATATATCTATTGATCATATTTGTGTGTGTGTGTGTGTATATATATACACACATACAATATATGTATGAGTTATTCTATGTCATTAAATATTCTTCTAAAGCATAATTTTTTTATTGTTAAACTTTTTGGGTGACATTGGTTAGTAAAAATTACACAGATTCCAGGTACGCAATTCTACAATAAATACATCATCTAGGTTTTGCATTGTGTGTTCACCACCCAGAGTCAGTTCTTCTATCACCATGTATTTGATGTGCTCTCCCTCCTCTTTCACTTGCCTCCCACCTTACACTCTGGTAACCACCCAACTATTGACTATGTCCATGAGTTTTTCTTTCTTTTTCACTTTCAGTTTTATATTCCATATATGACTAAAGTGATATGGTTCTTGATTTTTTCTGTCTGACTTATTTCACTAAGCCTAATGATCTCGAGTTCCATCCATGTTGTCACAAATGGCAATATTTCATCTTTTCTTATAGCTGAGTAATATTCCATTGTGTATATGTACCACAGCTGCTTTATCCAGTCATCTGTCACAGGGCACTTTGGTTGTTTCCATGACTTGACAACCACAAGCAATGCTGCAGTGAACATCAAGATACGTATATCTTTGCAGACTAAGGGTTTTCAAATTTTGGGGGTAGATACCCAGAAGAGGGATTGCTGGGTCATATGGTCATTCTATTCTTAATTTTTTGAGGAAACTCCATACTGTTTTCCATACTGGTTGTACCAATTTACATTCCCACCAGCAGTGTATGAGTGTTCCTGTTTCTCCACAGCCTCTCCAACAGTTGTGATTCCTTGTCTTATTGATTATGGCCATTCTAACAGATGTGAGGTGGTATCTCATTGTGGCTTTGATTTACATTTTCCTGATAGCTAGTGAAGTTGACCATTTTTTCATATACTTGTTTGCCATTTGTATTTCTTCACGGGAGAAGTGTCTGTTCAGGTCCTCTGCTCATTTTTTAATTGGATTGTTTGGGTTTTCTGCTGTTGAGTTTTATGAGTTCCTTACATATCTTAGATATTAGACCCTTATCTGATGCATTATTTGCAAATATTTTTTCCCATTCAGTTGGCTGTCTCTTTGCTTTGTTGATGGTTTCTTTTGCTGTGTGGAAACTTTTTAGTTTGATATAGTCTCATTCATTTATTTTTGCTTTTACTTCCCTTATCTTTGAGGTCAGGTTCTTAAAGTCCTCCCTGAATCCAAGGTCTATAAGTTTAGTACCGATGTTTTCTTCTATACAGTTTATTGTTCCAGGTCTTATGTGAGGTTTTTTATCCATTTTGAATTAATTTTGGTATACAATGACAGTTCGCAGTTCAGATTCATTCTTTCGCATATGGTTTTCCAATTTTCCCAGCACCATTTACTGAAGAGGCTTTCTTTTCTGCATTGTAGATGTTTTTTTGCTCCTTTGTCAAAAATTATCTATTTGTATATCTGTGGGTTTGTTTCTGAGGTTTTTTTCTGTTCCATTGATCTGTGTGTCTGTTTTTCTGCCAATACCAAGCTGTTTTATTCTGCCAATACCAACATTGATACTTTGTAAAATAGATTGAAATCAGGAGGCATGATGTCTCCAGGCTTGTTCTTTTTTCGTGAGATTGCCTTAGCAATCCTTGGTATAACTGTATTGTCAGTTGTAATTTCTCCTTTTTAATTTCTAGTTTTGGTTATTTGTGTCTTTTCTCTTTTTCCCTTGGGAAGCTTAGCCAGGAGTTTATCAATTTTATTAATTTTTTCAAAGAACCAGCTCTTTGTTGCATTAATTTTTCTATTGATTTCTGTTCTCTATTTCATTTAGTTCTGCTCTGATTTTTATTATTTCCTTCCTATAGCTGACCTTGAGTTTATTTGTTCTTCTTTTTCTAGTTTTTTGGCATAATGATGTTAGGTTGTTTATTTATGACTTTTCTTATTTCTTGAGATAGACCTATAGTGATACAAATTTCCCTCTTATTACTGCTTTTGTTGCATCCTAATAATTTTGATATGTTGTGTTTTCATTGTCATAAGTTTCTAAGTACTTTTTCCATTTTATTTTTTTTAAATTTATTGGTGTGACATTGATTAGTAAAAATTACATAGGTCCCAGGTGTACAATTCTACATTACATCTTCTATGTGTTGTATTATGTGTTCATCACCAAGAGTCAGTTCTCTTTCCATCACTGTATATTTATGTCCCTGTCCCTTCTCCCCTACCCGCCTCCCTCCTTACCCTCAGGTGACTACTAAATTATTGACTGTGTTCATGAGTTTTGCTTCTTTGTTGCTTTCAATTTCTGTTAACAATAAAATTAAATTACTCCATCCCTTTCCTTTATTTTACCCACTCTCCCATCCCTCCTCCCATCTTAAAGAAGTCCCTCTAACATTCTTTGTAGTACTGGTTTGGTGGTGATAAATTTCTTTAGCATTTTCTTATCTGAGAAGCTTTTTATCTGTCCTTCAGTTTTGAATGCTAGCCTTGCTGGATACATTATTTGTGATTGTAGGTCCTTGGTTTTCATCACGTTGAATATTTTCCGACAATCTCTTCTGTCCTGTAACATTTTTGGTGATAAATCAGCTGAGAATCCAATGAGTGTCTCTTTATAAGTTACTACTTGCATTTCTCTTGCTGTTTCTAAAGTTTTCTCTTTATCTTTAACTTTTGCCATTTTAATTATAATGTGTCTCAGTGAATTCTTATTTGGGATCATCTTGTTTGGGATTCTCTGTGCATCCTGGATATGTATGTCTATTTCCTTCACCAGGTTAGGAAAATTTTCAGTCATTATTTCTTCAAATAATTTCTGGATCCCTTGCTTTTTCTCTGTCCTTTCCAGCACCGCTATTATTTTGATATTTTTATGTTTGATATAGTCCCAGAGGAATCTCAACCCATCCTCCTTTTTTTGGATATATTTTTCTAATTGTTGTGGCTAGGTGTTTTCTGCTGGATTTTACTGCAAATCACTGCTTTGTGCTTCTATTTTATCTAGGTTCGTGATTATTATTCCATTCTTCATTTGCTCTGTTTCTAATGGGTCATCTGTCTCCATCTCTTTAATTTGAGCTCCCTTTCTCTGGTTTCTCATTTTTGCAGCCTCTCTGGACCCTTGCTGATGCAGTTTCTTTTGGTATTTCCTGCTGATATGGGGTGAGCTAAAGTCTGTGGAGGAGAGGAGTTTGTGGCTTTGTTTTCTTTCTGTGGCTCTGGGGGTCATTCAGGGAGTTTGAGGGTGATTGTGCCTTTTTTTTCTCAGTTTGCCCTGCATGTGTATTCTGCCCTGAGCTTTGGGGTGAGTCCTGTTTGCTGGTCTTTCAGATCATGCTGGCTGTGGACAGAGAAACACACATGAAGCTCCCCCTCCTTCTCCTTCCTGGCTGGAGCATTTGCACTGTGGCTCCTCACCACCCAGTTGTTCCCCCTCCTCTGGGAACTGGAATGAAGTCCAGTTCCCAGAGGAGGGAAGTCTGCATTGTGTCAACCTGTCTACACTTCCTGGGGCCAAAGTGAAGTGGTTGCAGTATCTAACACCTGTCTCTGAACAGCCTTTCCTCTGTCTTGTGGACCAAGTGAGGTCCAGAACACTCTCCTGCTGCATTCTTCCTTCTCCCTCCCCCAGCAGTAGAGTTCCTCATGGGGAACCACACACAAGTGCATCTACACTCTTCCCCTTTTATTTCATCTTTGTTTAACTCTCTGCCCACTTGCAGGTACCTTAAAGTAATGAGTAGGTTTCTTAGCTATGATTGTGCGTTGTATAGAAGGTCCTTGGTTGTTTTATTAGTTGTAATCTCTAGAGGAATTTTCCAAAGGTCCCTCTCATGCTGCCATTTTGTTGCCAGTCTTCAGTTTCTATGTATTTTTTTAATTTCTCCTTCTATTTCTTCTTTGATCTAATCATTTTAATAACACGTCCATGTATATGTGGTTTTTTCTGCTTTTTTTTTTTCAGTTAATCTCCAATTTCAGAGCTTTGTGGTCAGATTTCAATGGTATGATTTCAATCTTCTTCATTTTACTAAAGCTAGTTTTGTGACACAGTATGTGGTCTATCCTTGAGAATGTTCCACGTGCACTAGAATAGAATGTGTAGTCTTGTGTTATAGGACAAAATGTCCTGGTAATGTCAATTATGTCTAATTGCTGTAATGTATCATTTAAAGCTGATATTTCCCTATTTATTTTCTGTTTGGATTCTGTCCATGGCTGTCAAGGGTTATTTAGGTCCCCTACTATACTTGTGTTTTTGTCAGTTTCTTCTTTTAATTCTGTTAATAGTTGCTTTGTAAATCTTGGTGGTCCTCACGGGGGCATACCTATTAATAGGTGTCATGTCTTCTTGTTGTACTGTCCCCTTTATAATTATGAAATGTCCATTTTTTCTCTTACTGCCTTTTTTATCCTGAAGTCTGTTTTGTCAGATGTAAGTATGACTACACCTGCTTTTTTCTGAATGCTATTGCTTGGAGTATTGTTTTCCACTCTTTCACTTTGTGTCTGTATTTGTCCTTGTGGCTGAGGTGTGTCTCTTGGAGGTAATACAGGTTGGATTTTGTTTTTTAATCCAGTCTGCTACTCTGTACTTTTTTATTAGTGAGTTCAGTCCATTTGCATTTAGGGTGATGATTGATATATAAGAATTTCCTATAGCCACTATCTTTTGTCTTCTGATAACTCTTCATTTCAAATGCTTCTTTGTAAAGCATAATTTTTTATAAAGAATACAAATCCCTTCCAATGATAAGTTAAATTTTCTTGAGCTATGTCTATTACTGGACAGTTAGGTTACTTTCAATTCTTTCACAATCACAAATAATGCAGAACTGACATCTCTGAACATAAATCTTTGTTCGCACCTTTGATTATTTTCTTAAGATAAATTGCTAGAGAATAAATAATTGGGTCACAGGGAAGAAACCTTTTAAGTCTTTGGTTTTAAGTGCTAAAATGCTCTTCATAATGTTAGTATTAATTTTTTCTCTCACAAGGAAAGTATTACTCTCTTACTGATACAAAAAAAAAATGGCCTAAAAACAATTTAACATTGAAACATTAGAGCAGTTCTTCTCACTCTGTGCAATTTTGCCCCCAGAGGACACTTGGTTGTCACATCTAATAGGATGCTACTGATATCTAGTAGATAGAGGCCAGGGATGCTGCTAAACATCTTACAATACACCAGGCATTCCCCATAACTATGAATTATTCATCCCAAAATATCAAGTGTCAAAGTTGAGAAATCCTGCACTGGCAGCATCCCCTTTAAAGTTGGGAGCACAACAGGATGCTCCTGTCACAGTATCATGCTCATTCTTCTGGAAGTTCAAATCAATGTATTAAGGATAAAATATAAGTAAGATATAAAATAAATGTTAAGCAGGAGAGAAAATTAGCAATATTTCACAACACATAATTGCACATTTTAAAATAAAATAATTAACTGGAAAAAATAATAGCGTGAGAATAGAATATTACTCTGCTCTTTTTGCTTTCTAATAAAGAGCTAACTAGCTGCTAGGTAAACCTGACTATATATCACTCACATGTATTACATATTTATTAAGTCAAATATTAGGTCCTGGCATTGTTCTAGGTGCTAGAGATACAACAATGAATTAGAGACAACACCTCTTACCTAGCTAATAGAATTTACACGTTAGTGTAAGAAGACTCAAAAAAGCATATAAATAAGTAAATATTATAGTGTACTCATTATTGATAAATTCTAGGAAAGGGAATAATAAAGCAGGGCACAGAGGAGAGAGAATTCTTAGAGGCACAAAAGAGCAAGATCTTATAGATGTTTGTCCTCTAAAGATTTTGGCTTTTACTGTAAAAATTCAGA
Organism: Lyroderma lyra; assembly: GCA_004026885.1. Classification (NCBI taxonomy): domain Eukaryota; kingdom Metazoa; phylum Chordata; class Mammalia; order Chiroptera; family Megadermatidae; genus Lyroderma; species Lyroderma lyra. Next base: position 31,037 of record PVJL010006869.1, on the reverse strand, counting down.
AGCCATTGGAGGATTTCATACAGAGCAATGACGTGTTCTGATAAATGTTCTCAAAGGACGCCATGATTGTCAGGGGTAAGATAAAAGCAGGTAACAGAGAAACAAAGGAATAACCAGAAGGAGTAACCAGGGACAAATCTAGGTTGAAATCTGCAGGCCATTATAAGGATTTTGGGATTTACTCTGAGGAAGATGAAACAGCCAGAGAATTTTGAGCAAAGATGTAACATGATGAGACTCAAATTTTTCAAAGGAAGACTCTGGCTGCAATGTGGAAAACAACACTGTGTGGGGACAAGCAGTAAATGCAGAAACAATTGAGGCAATAAAAGTTTTTTAATGCTTGCAGGAAAATTCTAGTTCCTGCCCTCATCCACATTTGTCCAGCACATTCTTAGATGGTCCAAATAGATGAGTAAAGAAACAACATCATTTTTAAAAATAATTATTATTTATTTAAAAAAGAAACATCATTGTTTTTATTTCCCTTGGCAAGCAAATATTAGTAAAAAAGACTTCTAAAATGTTCCTGTTTTTTTTCACCGTGGCTTTGTTGGACCACCTGCAAATTTCTTTTACTCATGAGAGAATAGAGCTACTTCATCCTGGGCTGGGGCCTTAGGAAAGAGTTAAATCTCACAGTCAACATTGGCTGTTGGATTCTAAAATCTCCCTTAACCATTCTTGAGAACGATTTGTTAGCCCTGATTACTGGAATGATCTATACCTGTGGCTTTTCAAAGGAGCAAAACCTTGGAAGTGCTCCCAGCTATCACTGGTTCTTTTTCATGAATCCTTTTCAACAGCATCAGGCTTTGTTCATCAATGTCTGATCCCGATAGGCCACCCACAGAAAGGAATTATATTATCCTCCAGACAGACACCTTGATGTGAGTCAAAGGTTTTAGGTTTCTGAAATAAGGAGGGAAACTAAACCACAAAAGGCTTTATCAATTCTGATTCAAAGAAGAATAGAGACATTTGACCAAGCTGAGAATAACATTCTTAATGACTCCTTTTAAGAACTTGAGATTTTCTTTGGCTTAACAGCCAACTTTGTGAAATGAAGGCCACATTTATCCTCTTACTTCATTGTATATTTTTATTTTGTGGTTATTATCTTTGAGGGTTGTACTTTGTTAGCAGTGATTGGCAATGGAGTTTTATGTACAGACAAGTTGTTTTAATTTAGGAACAAGGCATGGTGGGAATGTCCACAGGAGCACATAGCAGATGAGGGAAAAACCTGACTTCTTAAATTACACACCAAGGCAGGTACTGAGGGAAGTGCCCTGAATTCAAGTATAACCCCCAGACTTTGATGGAGATAATAAGTTCAGGCAGGGGAGTTGGGAGGCAGTAGGCACCCAGGTAGACACCCAGTCTTATGTCAACATGGAAAGTAGATAGCAAAGCTGCATCTTAAGGGAACACATGTTACCCAACTCTCATCCCTAAGGTTCTCAGATCCTAAGTCTGGTTGTCAACAATGCATCACAAAAGCAGCTATGACTGAGACACTAGATGCTATGGTTCTTGAAAGAAGAGTGCTTCCAACATTATGTACATGACTTCCCATTGAACTAAATTAGAATGCCTGGATGGATAGATGGATGGATGGATAGATGGATTGATGAATGAATTAGGTAAATTCCTTAATTTTAAATGAGATGGAAGCAGAAGCTACTGGAATGTATCTTTAATTGATTTATCTCTAAAACTATATATGGGGTCATCAATGTACTTGATTTTGGCTTACTGGGAAAGGCCAAGGGAATGGATCTGATTCTGGGTCTAGTCTTATTGCCCCATTCAATATGATCCCGTCAAACAAAAACCAAACTTTCATTGGTTCAGGGGTTCCTTTCACTCTTTCTATAATGTGACATGATTTTCTTTTAGTGCTTTAAGAATCACTAATGGATATTTACAGAAGAAAAAAGCAGAGAGAATTCTAAAACCATGAGTAAGATGCCAAACCAATAAGAGAATTACTGAGTAGGGAGCAGGCACAAGGAGAGACTAGAATGGAATAGGAAGGAAAGAGACTCAGAGAGTCTATTTTGGATAATAACTCTTCACCTCCATTATAAAAGAGGTCTGGATGTCTTCTACCAATCACTTCTGCCTGCCTTTCCTCATTACCATAACCAACACCACTGGTCAAAGGCAAAAGGCAAGTCACCTGCCCAACATAGCTCCAGTCAGAGCTACCTGACTGTAACTTCAAAATATGCCCCTGTTCTAGATTTTTCTCACATTTTTACTTAAATTTGAGCCAATACAACTACATGCTATGCCCTGAACAAGACTTCTAACTTCCCACCTAATTGTCTTTGCCAGTGTTATTGTCCTTATCTGACAAGTCCTTCTTGCTTTCTTCTCCTTTTGAAACCTTGGCTGTTTCCTCCAAAACACCTTCTACATCATTGATACCTTCCCTTATGGACCTTCCCTAGGACCACTTGGCCCTTTCCTTAGGGTCTGATCTTAAAAACTGCATAATCTTCACTAGCTACTAAAAAGTCACCTAACCTAAGACTTAACTTTATTATCTGTAAAATAGGGTTGCCACCTGCATTGCCTCTCTCACAAAATTGCACTGAAATGAGTGATATATATGGAAACACTATGTAAACTATAAAATGCTTTGGAACTAAGATGAGTACTATTATAGGAGCCCCTGTATCTTATAACCATGACCAGATATGGACTTTCAAACATCCTAAACTCTGAAAAGATTATAATAATATGAATACATATATATATATAATATATAAAATGTTCATTGTATATATGTGTGTGTATATATATATACGCACATGCACATGCACGCACACACACACACACACACACATATATATAATAGTTAAGCATAATATTAATTGTGGATATGGAAGACAGTGTGGAGGTTTCTCAGAAAACTGGGAATGGCATTACCATATGATCCAGCAATCCCCCTTCTAGGTATCTACCCAAAATTTTGAAAACCTTAGTCCACAAAGACTTATGTACCCCAGTGATCATCACAGCGCTATTCAAGATGGCCAAGTCATGGAAGCAACAAAAATGCCCTTCAATAGATGACTAAATAAAGAAGCTGTGGTACATATACACAATGAAATATTATTCAGCTTTAAGAAAATATGAACTACTGCCATTTGTGACAACATAAATGGATCTTGAGATCATCATGCTAAGTGAAATAAGCCAGACAGAAAACACCAAGAACCATATAACATCACTCACATGTGGAATATAATAGTGAAAGCAGCAAGGAAAGAAAAACTCATGGACACAGTCAATAGTTTTGTGGTTATCTGAGGGTAAGGGGAGAGAAAGTGGGAGAGGATGGTGGGGGAGTAAAATATAGAGTGATGGAAAGAGAAAAAGTATTAATTATAAGTAAAGTTGGACAATGACTATTTCACTGCTTTATCTTTTTGAAAAATCAAATTTTGTTTTTCTTTGACTTTTCAGTTTGTTTTATATCTTGGCCTTGCTGCTTTCCTAAATCTAATGATTATCTGGTGTTACATTTTTATCCCATCTACTAGACTGGGGTTTCCTTGAAGCCTCTGTCTTATCTTTACTATAGCTAGCACTCAATAAATATTTGCTAAATTTAATTCCTCCTCGTGACACTTTGTAGAAATCTGTCTTCTGTATTAATAGGAAAGCTCCACAAATAGTAAGAAGCGTAAATGGCTCTGAGCAATCATACCTCAATCGCTCAACAGGAAATTATTAAAAGCAAAGTATATGTATTAATATAATTCAGAACTGAAACAATAAGAAATATAAACAAAATGAAAGAAGGTGTGCATAGCCCCCAAAAGCATTTGAGACGGGTGGGGAGAGAGAAAAAAAGAGTCAGGGAAGAAGTAATTGAAATGTAACTGAGGGATGGGTGGGAGGGAATAAAGAGGCTCTTAAGCAAATAGTTAAAAATATCAAGTTATAAGGAACCACAGATGGAATTAAAGCTAAAATAAACCTTAGATGATATTTTACCTAACCCCTCACCCAAATTTAAGCTCTTATTATCCACAAAGTGTGCCAAAATTGTATACACATTTTAAGAAAGGAAAAAACTGTATTAAAATTGTAATAATATATACTGATAACAAAAAATGAACACAAGTCACATTTGACTTTTGCAATTACAAGAGGTGATCAAAGTGGTTACCATCTGTGTCCAGACACTTCTGATCATAGTGAACTACTGCTTCAGCAATGTTAACTGAAATATCTGCTTATATCGCTGTTCATGTTGTTTCAATTTCTTCCTGAAGTACCGCCAATGTAGCTGTTTTTCTGTGGTACACCACATCCTGTAAGATCTCTCATAGGTAGAAGTCAAGTGGTGTTAAGTCAGGAGAACATGGGGGAAACTCAACATTCCTGAATTTCAAATACCACTTCAAAATGGTCTTGCGCTCCTTGAAAAACAACCATGCTTCCTCCATTTTCTTTGACTGTCCTGTCTGTTGCATCGTGATGCTAGCATTCATTTGATTACTGCCATCTTTTCAGTGAATGCTATACTACACCTTGCTACCATAATTCAATTCAATTTCGAAAAGTAATACATAGATAACATCTCTTAAAATGTGTATACATTTCTTTGGCACCCCTGTATACACAACAGAAGAGCAGAGAGTGAGCATGCAAGGTATAACATTCTCATGAAAGCGCTTCTCTCATTTTTCAGAGCTGTTCATTCTTTCTGTCCCTGCTGACACTCATTCCTAGAAAGTCCCCATAGCACATACAACTCAGCAATTTTTGTGGTTATAATCTGTTCGAGAAAACCAAGACATTCTGTATTCTATGGGGACATACATGAATATTCTCAGTGCCCTAATTTCTCTCTCATTTCTTTCTCTCATTTTCCTTTCATTTCCTTTTGCCTCTGGTCCTCTGTCATCAGCATTTTAACTACCCAACATGGTCCTTTTTATTATTCTTTCTCTCTGCTGTCCAGGCTCTTAGCAAAATGCATCCTTCTTGGGAGGTTACATACTTCATAGCTCATCTCAGCAGTTATGAGCTTCCTAAAGCTACTGTGAAAAGCATAAATGCATTTGTTTTGAAACAATAAGATAAAATTTCAATCAAAACATTAGATTACAAAAAAATTTTGCATTTACTATAGCTTTTCACTTACATATTCTCTTTGATATTTTATTTGGCACAGAAATTGGTGAGTGTAATGGTTACAGAATGGCCTTTCCCATCAGAAAAGACTCTGCTGATTACCAACTGTGGGCCTTGGGAAACCTATTTCCCCTTCTTAAATTTTAGTTTCCTTTCCTATAAAATGGGAATAACAAAGGCAGAACCCAGAAAAACCATGTAGCCTTGTACCATGCCATTTTCAACTTCCCCACTCACCTACCAGTGTTTTCCTTCACTTCCCAAATAAACTATTTGTGCTTGAATTCTTGTCTCAAGATCTTGTTCTAGTACGGAGAGAGGTAGACATTAACAGGACACCTTGGATTGACCTTCTTTGCACAGGCAGCAGTCAGAGTATTCTTCCCTAGTTTGCCAGTATAGGGCAAGCAGAAATTGATGTTTGGCTCCTGCCAAAATCCTATGTATTAGCATTCAGACCTGACCACAGGCAATTTCAAAGGCTTTACCTGGCAGGCCTGGGGGGGTGGGGAGGTTGGCTGTTCTCCTCACTTGCTGCATGAGTCATCCACACACACATTTGTGCTCCTCTCTAGTGCCTTGATGTGGAAGCCTTCTTATTGGGAAGCTCTTGACCAAGGCCTTTCTCAGACACCTCTGTCATGATCACCTTAGCTGGTAGGCCTTGAAGACACTTCTGACTCAGTATTTAATGTTTTTCCACTCCTAATTCTTCCCTCTTTTCTTCCACAGCCCCCCAGACTCCAAGTTTACAAAACAACAGGAGCCTTTTGTTCAGGGCTCCTCAGAGATGAGGTTATTCCCAAATCTGTGCTAATACATAAGCCTCACCCAACAATACTGTTCAAAAATGAAACAAGAGAGATGCTTTTCCTGTCTAACCTCTTGCTTATACTGTCACAGTAATTGAGTAAAGACTTGACTTCTACTTTTATTTCAGCTTGGTTTGATTGACCACCTCAACACCTGGAAGCTTAGCTCTTTCTAGATCAATTCTTCACGGAATCATTGACCTGCTAAAAGGTCATATGGAACTTTTTGGGACCTGGCAATAATGCAGGCCTCTTTTTATTCAGAGCTGGTCTCAGAGATCAATTTGCATGAGCACTAGGTCTTCTGGAAAGTAAGAGAAACAAACCTCAACCACTGTTCATAGGGATCTGAAGTTAAGGGAGGCTATCAGAGTAAGTCAGAATGGTTCTGGCCACCACTGCTCCAAAGCTGAACTCGACAAGAGTTCAAGGGTGTCTAGGAGTCTGAGCTCTGGCATTCAGACTCAAAAAAGGGTCAGAGAGTCTTAGGAGATGCTTGAATCTAAAATAGTACATAGCCAACACCGTAGGTCCCTCAGGGCCCAGTCATATAGTGTGGTAGCATGCTTCAGAGAGCAATGGCTGAGCATACTAGAACTAGGAGACCTAGAACCTTGGAATCCATGGACACATAGCAGAGTTTTACTGAGCATGGGCACCACCCCAGCAACAGGCATGGTACATATGTATCACCTCATACAGGACTAGGTATGCAAAAACTGAAATAAAGGTGCTATAGGGCTGACACAACTTTTCAGTTCTCTGAGTGTGTGTGTATGTGTGTGTGTGTGCGCGCGCGTGCACATGCATACTCAAGAGCAGACACATGCTTATGAATGTGTGTATGTGAGGCTTCTGTCCATTTTCATGACCAAACCCTGAGTGATGGAGCAAGTTTGCTGATTCTAAAGGCAATGGTGCCCTCTCCATTCTGTACACCGCTTTCCAGGAAAGGTAACATCTGTTACTGAGTTTTAAGATATACCTAAATTAGTACCAATTAACTACAAGGTCAAAGATTCTATGGCTTTTTCTTTTTCTCTATTATATTATTTATTCAGCTTTCTTCTTAGCATAAAAAGTAATGTATCTTCACCATGTAGATTCAATGAAAGGCAAGAATAATAAAGTAAAAGTCATTGGTAATCTCACTATGCACAGATAACCACTGTTACCATTTTTGTGAAATTATTTTCCATCTCTTCTCTTTTTCATAAAATTAGAATCACAGACTATCAATATATGAAGTATTGTAATCTACTGTATCAGTCAGAGTCCAAAAAGGAACAGAAGGTATCCTTATATTTAGATAAATTAAGGAGAGTTTAACAAAAGACTCTTTGCACAGGTGTGGGCAAAGCTTCAAGAAACCAAAAGGGATAGTGCAGGGTCCCAGGGCTAATAACAACAAGAAGGTGTCATCCCTGGGCCTCAAAGTGTCAAATAAGGTGATATTACTAGCACAAAGGTAGAAGGACTGATTGGAGAGGGGCCCCTGAAAGCACCTGAGACTCTCAGTCTAGAAACAGACCTATCCTGTGCCAACCACACAGGGAGGCAACTAAAGGAATCAAGTCCCCAACTCCCCTCCCTTTTTCCTTTTAATCACCTGCCATGCTCCCCAATGACTGAACCCAACTAAAACCAAGAAGACAAAGGAGCCAGTGGTATAGACCAGGGATTGGCAAATGTTGTCTGTAAAAAGACAAGTAACAATGAGTTTAGGCTTTGTGGACCATATAGTCTCTGTTACAAATCTCAAACCTACAGATGTGGCATAAAAAGAGCCATGGATAATATTCTTAAAATATTCTTTAAAAAATGGAGGTCACCAGGTTTGGCATGTGGGCCTAAGTGTGCCAGCCCCTGGTGTATACCACATGGATCAGCCTCCCAGGCCACAGAGAAAGGTAGAAAACATGGAGAATAGATCTGGAGGGGTGAATGAAAGACACCTAACAACTTCCTTTATTGGTTTAACATATTATAAACAGTTTACTATGTTAAAATCTTTTCTTTGTTAACCTGTGGTATGGTAACTTTATTTGAAACAGAGACAAACTAGGCAAATACTGTTAGGTAAGTATTACAGAAATAGTATATAAGTATGCACACACATTCTCTCTCTCTCTCTCTCTCTCTCTCTCACACACACACACACACACACACACACACACACACATCCATATGGAGGAACTTAATTAACCTAGTCTTTTCATTGATTTTATTTATTTATTTGTAACTCATAATGTCAAAAAAAGGTTTTAAGAAGACTTATATATGCAATATAAGTTGATAACAAATTTAAAATAAATGAATAAAGTTATAGGAAATTACTCTGTAGATATAATCAGTCATGTACACAGGACTTTATATTTAATGAGTCATATTAAACTAAAAATAAATGAATGAATTTGTAGGAATTTATCCTGAAGATATAAGCATTTATGTGTGCAAAGACATTAAAAAAAAAAAGACATTCATTTCAGGATTGCTCTTAATAACAAAATAATAAAAAGGAAATCATTGAATCAATTGGGAGAAAGTTGAATAAATTAAAGCATATCTACAAAATGAATATTTTTCAGCCATTATAAAGGAACTCTAAGACTGCTATGAAATGATCTTGAAGATGTGATGTTAAATGAAAAACAAAGTGCAGAACATTACAAAGAGTATGCTATTACTTGTATTATAAAAACATGTATGTATGTGGTTATGTGTATGTATATACATACACAAAAATATATATTCAGATATATATATATGTGTGTGTGTATATATATATATATATATACACATACACATATACATATATATGTATGCATGCATATATATTTTTCTTTCTTAACGCAGTCTTAATGGACAGGTAGACAAGAAATTGAAAATAGTTTTTCCTAGGAAGGGGAATTAAGTGACTAGGGCATACAGTAGCAAGGAAATACACTGTCATCTGTAGATACTTTTGTACTATTCACTCACATTGCCTGTTTAAAAATATACATTCATTCAGACAAATTTAAAGAATGAATGAGAAAAAAGCATTAGCTGATATGTATGTACCAGTGGTATAGTGGTATATATTTCCTAATTTATATTAACCCTTTTGCTCAGTATCTAGTTTGATGGACCTTCATCATTCAGACATTCCAAAGTATCACATTGATCCTCCACATTGATAATGCCTCACCAATTGAACCTGAAAACTAAGAAGTACTTTCTATTAAGGAAAACACAGGCATGACAGAAGATGAAAGATAAACCCCACTGATCCAGGGGCCCATGTCTTAAGTGAAGTTCTTAGGGGTACAGGGGTCTGGAGAATGGTGGCATATTTCTATTAAAGTGAAAGACAAATTGCTGTATTTTGTCCAACCCATGAGTAGGAAGAAGGCACAATAATTGTTGGGCCCCTTTGGATTTGGAGGCAATATATACCACATGTTCCATTTATACAATAACAAATACAGTTGCCAATATTAATTGGGGCTCAGAGCAAGAGAAGGCTATACAAAAAGTTCAGGCTGCAATGCAAACTCTATTGTCACTTGGGCCTAATAGTTCAGCAGTTTCAATAGTAGTCAAGGTGCTATGGCAATTAGGCTGTTTAATGGAACTTCTGATAAACTCCAAAAGGAGAATTACAGGCAAACCCACAGAATTGGGAGTAATGACATGTCTTCTTATGTCAATAATTTTTTGAGAAACAGGTTTTGGCTCACTACTCTGCCCTAGTAGACACTAAACATCTAACCAGGGGTATCAAGTGATCATCATTATCTGACTCAGCAACCATAAAGTTAAGTGTAAACAGCAGTAATGCACCATCAAATGAAAGTGGTTTATCCAAGATCAGACTTAAATAGGCCCTTAAACAAGTGCACAAGTGTACTACATGGTTTAGACTCCCACAGCAATCACTCTTGATGTATTGTCATTTATCCCTCAATCTTATACCTACAGCTTCATGAAAGTCTCTTAAGACGATTCCATTTAATTCGGGTCTCTTTTACAGATGGTCTACACAATATTATGGAACAAGCCAGTGGGAAATATTATTGATTCACTCTGAAATGTTTGAAAAATAATGAGAAATCCTTCACTGGGCAAAAATTTAAGTAGTACCTCTGATTATCCATTTTGCCTGGACAGAGAGATAGAAAAAGGAATAGATCTACCTTGATTCTTGGGTGATGGCTAATGGTTTAGCCACATGGTCTAGGAACTGGAAAAAAAAACAACCTGGAACACTGGTGATAAAAGTTTTGAGGAAAAGGTGCTAGTAATACATTCTAGCAAATAATACAGGCGCAGAATCAAAGATACCACATATAAGAGGGGTGTAAGCAGGAATGGTGGAATAATGACCTCTGTTTCTCCATGAAAACAATAAGAACACCAGCAAAACTGTAATATCAACTTTTCCAAAACTCTAGAAATTAACCAAAGCCTTGAATCAACTCAGGGAATGTTTATTCAAGAAAAAGAACAGAATCTTGGTAAGAATGGTCAGCTTTGTGGCATTTTCACTTGCCCTATTCCCTTTCATCCCAGTTCCAAAGTAGCCTTAAAAAACAGATTTCACAATTACAGTGAAAACCAGCAGCCTAGCAGCCTAGCAGCCTAGCAGCCACTGGAAGAAGCAAACAGGCTCATTTGTGTCACGATATTATATGTGAACCAGACCTGAGTCAGTCAAATGAAATGGTCACAAGAAACTTCCATGAATTTGTAGGTATGGATTGCAAGATAAATGGCAATGCAGCAAGAGTTCCCTGGACTCTCTTACTAGGAGGTCTTTATGTGACTTGACTCAGAGCTCACTCAGTGTAAACAACCTTTCCCTTATGGGCATTATCAAAAATAATCAGCAACAATTTTTATTATTGCACTTGTATGAGGTGGCAATAACAACTGAGACAAACAAAAAGCCTGCCAAGAATCTTAAAAAGACAAGCAAAATCCATAAAGATCTTTAGACACCTCTGACACACTCCTGGGAATCTAGGCCATGCATATGTGTAGGGCTCTGCAGGATCCCTGGGCTAAGCACAAGGCCAGAAAAGCACTGAGAAGACCCTAAGCTCTCACTTCTGGCTTACCTTAAGGTTCTGATAAAGCAGAAAGTAAAGGCTAGGGGGGAAAATGCCTGCCTGAGCATTAAAGGTGTGCCTCAACATGCACACAGAATCCTTCTGCAAAGGCTGGGAGAATTATTCATTCAAAGCATTGAAGGTAGCCTCTGCGCAATCATTAGCTGACCTCTAAGCTAACTGAACAGAGACTTCAGAGGTCACACATGACAAAGAATACTTTATGAAGTTAGTTTAGGAAAGTCATTAAACCAATAGTATCAGCAACAATATTAACCACAATAAACAGCAACAAATACAAACCCTGGGGCAGAGGAGAAATAGATCTCCAAAGTTGCCATGGAATATTTAAAGTGTCTAATTTTCAACAGCAACAGATAAAAATTATAAGACATTCAAAGAAACAAGAAAATATAGCCCTACACAGTAAGGAAAATAAGTCAATAAAAAGTGTCTCTGAAGAAGACTAACACTGGGCTTACTAAACAAAGATTTAAATCAGCTCTTCAAAATACATTCGAAGAATGAAAGGAGATCATGTGGAAAAGAACTAAAGGAAAGTCTGAGAATGACATCTCACCAAACAGAATATGAGTAAAGACATAAAAATCATTTTTAAAAAATAACCAAATAGAAATTCTGGAGGTAAGAAGTTCAACAACTGAAATTGAACATGTCACTAGAAGATCTCAAAGATAGATTTGAGGTGGCAGAAAAAAATAATCAGTGCACATGATGATAGGTCAACTGGGATGATCTAGTTTGAGAAAGAAACAGAATGAAGAAAAATGAACAGAGCCTCAGAGAGCTATGAGACACTATCAAACATATCAAAATATGCATAACAAAAGTTGTCCCAGAGGAGACCGAGACAGAAATAATTTGAAGAAATAATGGCCAAAACTTCCAAAGTTCAATGAAAAACATTCATCTACACATTCAAGAAGATCAATAAAGTCCAAGTTGAACAAATTCAAAGAGATCCACGTCTAGATACATCATAAACAAATTGTCAAAAGACAAAGACAGCAGCAAGAGAGAAAACAATATATTGCATCCAGTGGCACCAGTCCCTAGAGAAACCAGCCAGTCACCTGACAGCATGCTGGTTTCATTGGACTATTTCTATCAGGAAGGTGGCATGAACGTGGACATTGTAAATGACATTTATTGTCAAAGTGGATTTGCCTTCTTTGTTCTCAATGCTTATTCCAGCAACACCATTCATGGTCTTACAGAATACCTTATTCAACATCATAGTATCTACACCCAACAATACTTCTAACCTAGGAATTTGTTTTATTAAAAAAACTACCACAGTAATAACTTCACACACCCAGGATGTATTGGTCTTTACATGTTCTCCATTACACAGAAGCAGCTAGCATAACAGAATGCTGATATAGCCCAATGAAAATTCAATTAAAGCAACAACTGGGAAATAATACACTCTAAAGTTTGATGCTATTACAGATAGGATGTTATGTGTACAATATATAAAGACTACATACCATGGCCAGAAAAAAACACTCTAACAACACCCCCCCACACACACACACACACACAAACTTCTGTTGTTGTTGTCTTGTCTTAGAGACTTACAACAGTCTACAGACCAGCATTTGCAAATCATGATGCTAGCAGATTTCCTGGGCCCGTAATTTTTTAATGGCTGAGAAGAACTATGATTATTCCTGAAAATATGAGACAAGTATTTCTCCTTTAGATTATTTTAAAAGTGAAGTTGATGCAATCAACATCTTCAGCCATATTCTTACTATAAATATAGCAATGAACTTCTTCAATGTGTACATTTTCTGACTCTCAGTATAAATAGGTCATTATTTTCTACCTTACCTGGTATGCATTTTTTCACCCCACTATTCATCTACATCTTCACATGATAGTTCCTTTTAGTATATATCTTGCTTTCCTGATTAAATTGTAAGCTCCTACTGGACAAAGGGTGCTTCTAATATTCATTTCCACTGTTTCCCTTGCCCCACAATTCCTTACACAGTACTTCTACTTCTACCAAGCAGGAACTTGATAGGTTATATTAATCAATATCAATTTCTCTTTTGTCAAAACAGTTATCAAGGACACAGAACAATGCCAAAATAATCAATAAATGGTAACTGAGTTATGTTTAAGAAAATAATAAATGAATGAATGAATATATTTGAAATCATTAGAGCAAAGCTTTTTCCAAACAAGAATTTCGTGGTTGGGTGAGTATGAAATGCTTCATTTTGTCTTGTAGCAGAGTAATGACCTAAGGGGGAAAGAGAACATTTATAGAGCAGCCATAATGTGCCAAACATATGTTATCTCATTTAATTCTCACAACAACCCTGTGAAGTAGGTGATAGTTCCATCACTATGCAAATAAGAAAACAGTTCCAGAGAATTTCAGTAATCATTTAAAAGCACAGAAATAATTAAATGGCAAAACTGGAATTTGCACCCAGGTCTGTGTGACACTCCATCACATCAAGCATGAATATTCCCAAAACAAATAAGATATAAGATAACACTTGAAAACTATTTAAAATATTTTAAATTTTGTATACTCCTGGAGATCCTGTGGTGGTGTTGTTTTTTTTTTTTCTTTCAGTCTTTTTAAGTTCCAGGCCCTTAACATTTCCTTCTGTTCCATCTGTTTTCTGTGTGGGTGTAATGGGCCTCGGGTGTCCCACATCCTTCTGTACTCATCAGAAGCCTGGGTGAGATGTCAGCAGTTTAACCTTCTTAGAGAGCTCCATAGCCTTCCCCATTGAGAGGGGGAAAACTGCTTGCTGGCTTAGTACTTATGTTCTCTTCGTTTTTCTGGGCCAGACATTTGTCTTTCTAACTCCTCTAGAGTTTGCTTTTTGGAGTCCCCCAGAGTATCTGATACCAAGTCAAGGAGTGAACAGTTTTCCAAAGCAATTTTCAAACAAATCTTGTCTATCTTCACTTTCCTGAGTTGTTCAATCCCACTCAGGAGGCATGACTTCATCAGATCAATGGCCAACTCAGGACTGACCTTGTTCCTTTTTATCTTGCTGGCTCCTTTTTAGTTGGTCTTATCTGCCCTGAGCCTTCTCTTGAGAGATCCTAATTCCATAAACTTTTCTGATAAGTTCCCTCAGGGCACAGGCAATTTCTGCTGCCCCACCTACAGTAACTACCACCTGCCAATTCATGACTCAATGCCTTGAGGATTTTATCCCGTCTTCTCAGGCCTCCTCCTCTGTTCAAAAATTATACACAGCTGTCTCAGTGCTTGAGGGGGATTTACCCGATGTTCTTATTGGGGAATATCTAGTTGCAGTTTATAAAGATAGCCCTCAATTAATTTTTAAATTTGGGAACCCCCTGGGTGGATTATGCACATCTCCCTGAAGCCAGTTACCTTTTTTGATCTTAGAGCAGTTGTATAACAATACTTTCCCTAAGGAGTAGTTAGATGGATATGCTCCTCCAATCTATTCTTTGATATGTCTAATCTGCTCCAAGATCTCATTTTCCATTTCATATCTGCCTAGGTTATATACGAAGGTCTCAGTCCTTTTGCTGAAGAAATTTCTCCCTTTCCCATATTAATCAGTTGTCTTCTGTCCTTTATTCTTCTAGTTGCTCCTATTTTGATGGTAAGCTCAATACATTATTTCAATGATTTCCTTCATTTCCTGAGCAAACTTTATCCCTAAAAACAAAGAATTAGGAACATACTCATAGAACTTCGTAAAAAATAAAAAATAAAACAAAGACTACTTATTTTCTTTGGATATAAAATAATTTAGTTATTTCTTTTCTGCAACCAAAAGACATCCCATTCCTATTCAATAAGTCCTCCATTCAATTTTGTGGTGTGATTCTGCAGCCTGTCTCACTAAATTCTAAAGTGAGATCCAAGCACATGTAATTAACCAAACAGAGTTCCCCATATGAATTTCTGTCTCTGACCATGACTCTGAGATTAAAAAGAAAACAAAAAACACCTGAATTTTGTCCCAGTTCTGAACTTTGAGTCCAGTCTTGACCCAGACCGTCCCATGGTGTCCCCATGCTTTGGTTGTATCATGAACACTTATGATCTGCTTTTGCTGGAGTACTCCTCAAAACCAGCACCTTCAGCCAAGTTTTTCCTTCTGGAAACATGGCTGTCCCAGGTGTCCACTCTATAGTCCCATCCATGGCAGTGTCACCTACCCATGCTTGCATCAGCTCCAAGACAGGTTCTTTACTACCCTAACCCCATTCTGGGTTCCAGTTCTACTATGAGGTACAGTGATAGTGATATCACTACCAAAATTAAGCCATTGTTATTATATAATAGCATCATTATTCTATGTGCTTTATCAAATAGTTACATATTTAAAAATCAATTATTTTAATATAGGTTATAATTAAATAGGATTTATTTAAAATATATTTTTATTTACACTAAAGAAAAAGCTCTATGGTGACAAAGTTTTGTCCATCTTATACACTGCACCTAGAACAGTGCCTGACACATCATACATGCTTAGCAAATATTTGTTGAATTAATAAAGAATTATTAGCAGAGACTTGAATCAACTATTTGGGCTCAGATTTCAGTGCCACTACTTACTAGCTATGTGAACTTAGATGAGGTAGCTAAACTTCCTAAGCCTCAGTTTCCTCTTTTTTAAAATGAGGGTGATGGTAATGGAAACAGCTATGAGGTGAGAATTAAGAGAGCTCATCAATATGAAGAGCTTGGACAATGGTACTTGACACAAGTGAGGGCTGAATTGAGGTTAGCCATCATTTTTCCAATTGCACACTTGACAGCTCTTTGCACATGTCCCATAGGGGCATGTTTTACTCCACATGCCCAAGATTAACTTTGCTATCTAATCACACACCCATTCTCCAAATCTGCAGTGAGGGGTCACTTTTAATTCCTGCCCAGTCCTTGCCTACGATCACATTAGATACCAAGAATATTATTCTAAAATGTTTCAAACAATCTTCTCTTAGACCAACTGGCCAAGTCCATCCTCTATATGTCCCATCGTATGGGACAGCATGGTAAAACCATCCTTTGTCACATTGAATGGATGCTGACTTACAGGTCTACTTCCCTCTCTACACAGTAAGCTCCCCAAAGCCTGCTATCGTATCTTGATCCTTTTTAAGGAAACTAGCACACAGTCTACGCTTAGTCATCAAATGAATGAATCCTCAGAAAATAATGCTAATGAAGACTCTGTGGCAGATACTGCAGGGGAACTGACCAAGCCGCATTTTTCAACTTCATTATCCCCTGCCTACCTCCATTGTTGAAGCTATAAAAGCCCCAAACTTAATTTCCCAGCCTTCTTTGTAGCTACGTGTAGCCTTGTAATGCAGTTGTATCCTATGAGGCAAAAACAGACAGTCATCGGTGTCAACTCTTCCCTTTCTTATTTCTGCCTGATGTTATGGACTGAATGTCTGCCTTCTCCAAAGTTCCTATGTTGAAACATAGTGTGATGCTATTAGGAGGTGATGCCTCTGAGAGGTAATTAGGCTAGATGAGGCCATGAAGTGGGGACCCTTATGATGGAATTAATGTCCTTTTAAGAAAATATATCAGAGCGCTCTCTCTCTCTCTCTCTCTCTCTCTCTCTCTCTCTCTCTCCCTGCCATGTGAGAGCACAGCTAGAAGACTACTTACAAAGCAAACCATCCAACACCCTTTACTGGTCTGTGCAACCCCTCACTGCTGCAAATGTTGCAGTTAATGGCTTACTTGAGCAACCTTTGCCAGCAAATAGTACTTGGCTGAAGAGAGCTAGCTGACCAGGAGACATTTACAAGTTATCAACCAAGGGAAGAGGGGGACAGTGGCAGGTGGTAAAAATAATTCTTAAAAAAAGAAGCCTAACCACTTGCCTCAAGATTAGGCAAATTTGCAGCACTGTTTATGATCCAGAACCCACATGGATCAAAGCCAAGCTAGACTTTTTCTGGAAAATTCTGCCTTGCTTGACTCCTTCCCCTCTCCAGTCCTGCTCCCTCTACTTTCTAAGAGGTTATTCCTAAAGAGCACTCCACACTCCTTCACAAAGTCCCATGTATGCAAATCTTTGTCTTGAGTTCTGTTTCCATGGACCCCAACCTAAGACACCTACCTACAATTCCCATACTTTATGTGTGGCCCAAGACAATTCTTCTTCTTCCAATGTGGCCCAGGGAAGCCAAAAATTTGGATACCCCTCCAACACTGCAGCCGCAAGCACTGACAATGAGTGTTCTCAGGCCAAACGGGAAATGGGATAAGCCATTCATGCGCTAAGATTATTCACTGTCCCACTGGAGAGGACTTTGTCTTTCTGCACGCTATTGCTATATATCAATTAGAAGCTTCAGTGACGTCTATGGTCTCATAGCTCTAACAGAAACCTTTGAGGCAGAAATTGATTAATTTCTCACTCCATCAAAGTTTATGTCATCAGGGATCTCAGAACACAGCTAAAGGAGGCTGAGATTAGTATCCATTCCATGAGCAAATGTGTTAGGAAAATACTTATTTGCCTGATGTATAAGAAAAGGCATCTCTTTTGGTCCCCAAATTCTGCCTATGTAGAACTGAATGACCAAAGGATATGGGAAACTTGACATTTCTCCAGGAAAGTTTGAATTTGAAGAAAATTCAGTGTAAGTCTTCAGATCTGAGTGTTTTAAAAGAAACCCATGTTCTGTTATAAATACTGTATTTTGCCATGTGTAATGCACACATTTTTGCCCAAAATTTGCATCATAAATAGGAAATACTAATTCTGTATCTATATAAATATTTTTAATTCTTTTATTATGCTTATAAATTAAAAGTGTAACTCTAGAAATCAATCACATTATCTATATGCAAAATAATACCCTGAAATAGAATAATCATTTTTACATAAAAAAATGTATACATAAAATTTTCTTGTACCTTGTATCTGTTCTAGTGTTTTGTAACTATTTGTTACATAAAATTTCTTGTACCATAATATGTTAAAAAATAAATGCGAAAATTCCTTTATAATACAAAAACAAGGGGCTAAATATAAACAAATAAAAATCTGAATTAAAAAATTAAAAGATTTTTTTCCCTGAAAGTTTGGGCCAGATACATGGGTGCACATTATACACGGAAGCACATTATACATGGCAAAATACAGTAAATGTCCCATCAAGAGTTGGTAACTATAGGAAAAGTAAAACCTTAGTTAAGTGGTGTGTGACAAATAGCCTATTATTTCAAGTGTATGTGATAAGGGTCATTTTATATAAATTAAACATAGATGTGGATACTGTAAATACCAATGTTCAAAATGTCAGAAACTGACTGACAGGAAACAGAAAAACAGGTAAGTCAGGAGTAAAAGAAAGGGTAAGAATAAAATAAGATACAAAACAATACCTGTATTTTAGGTAGTCAAAATGGGAATTATAGAAAGCGATTGGTGGAAGTTGCCATGGCTAGATCCCCAGGAAGAGAAATTAAAAAAGAAAGATAGCCAAATGAAAGAATTTGAAAAAAGAAAGCAGCATTTTATGGTCTGTAAGCTTCTAGAAGAGCCACTTTGGGCACAAAGATGTGCGTGGGAAATGGCCCACCACATCCTTGATCTTCATGTTCCGGAAAGCAGAGAAATGCCACAAAGTGAAAGGGAGGAGAAGTTCATAGACATGGTTCTTTTCAGTGGCCTGAAAAGAGCAGAATCAAAGTAAGGAGAAACAAACTTCATTCTTTGAGTTTGGCAAAGCTGGATTCTGTGACTTTCTTTCTGAGCAGTATTTGAAATGTATGAAACCAAAAGACTCTGAGCTTTCTCATCCTGTAGTTAACCACTTTAATATTCTTAAAAATACAAACTCTGGATTAAACTGTCTGGATCAAATCCAAGCTCTGCTATGAATTAGTTGTTTGAAGTGAAGCAGTTTGACCTCTCCTAACTTAGTTCTTCTTCTATAAATGAGACTATTAATAGCACCCATCTCAAGAAGGATATGAAAAGAAGGAAATGAATTAAGATAGGTCAAGTAGTTAGAAGAGTATCTGGCTCGTGGTGCATGCTCACTTCCATATTAAGCATTATTGTCAGAAGAGACAATGCTACCAGGTAGCAGAGGTCACACAATAGGATTAATGTGCTTTCATTTTAAGATTGGCACCTAATCAGGAAAGACTGTGTTTCCTCATATGGTGACAGAGAAGGCAAAGAGCCTACTATGAGCAGTCTTTGAAGTTTATTATGGGTTGATCCCCGAGCTATAAACTGATTTAGCTCTGACCTGATCTTATATACGTCTTTCTTTTTCTTTTCTTTTCTTTTCTTTTTTTTTTTTTTTCATTTCTCTGGGGCCATAGACTCAGTCCAATTCCTAATCAACTATTGTGCATATAACCATGGTTAGTCTCAAGGAATTGGACATTCAACAACCATCACTACTTGAAGAACAATTCAGAAAGCCATCAGCCTCTAAGTATTTTCTTAGGAAATACGACTCACATTTCACATTTGTTATGCCCTTATTAAGTGCCAGGCAGGTAGCAAGCACCAAGCAAGCCACTTCATAAACATAGGCTCATATAATTCTCATATCAAACCCATGATGCCATTAGCTTCATTTTACATTTTAATGTTTTTTATAATTATACATGTGAACACACGATTATTGTAGTAAAACTTGCACAGCACTACTTCTGCTGCATTGTTTTGGTTGAAGCCAACATTCAAAGGGAAGGGACTACACGGGGTTGTATATACTTATTCTACTCACTCAGGAGATGAGGTATATGGGAGGCCACCACACCCTTTCTCTGTGATGCTCAGTTCAAATTCTCCAGGGAAGCAGCTTGGCCCAGCTCCTGGGCCTCTGGGCCTCCTGGGGCTGGCGTCCATCCTAGTCCCATCAGTTGCAGTCAGAGAGGGAAAGGATCATATGACACAAACGTGGCCTCCAAAGCCATGTTTTCATCTGTAACTATGTGGTAGTTAGGGGAACAATACTTAGAAATGAAGGTGTGAGAGAGAGGCAACAAAATGGCAATGTGAGAGGGACCCCTGACAAACTTCCCTGGAGAGTACAATGAATAAAATATTTCTAACTCACTGAAGGGCTCCCTACATAACACATAAACATAGCCAATAAACCCGTTCATAGCATTAAAGTACTTGCAGGCAGGCAGAGGAGCAAGTGAAGGACAAAAAGGGAGGGGCTGAGACACGGGGCAAGCGCATCCCCTCTTGGAACTTGGCTGCTGGGGGAGGGAGGAGGAAGAAGGTGGCGGGAGAGCGTGCTGTGGGCCTCACTCGGCCTGCAGAACAGATGAAAGTGGGTCCAGAGGTGGCGTGAGACACTGCAGTCATCTCACTTTGGCCCCAGGAGGAGCAGACCAGGTCTGTGAGTTGCAGTGGCCTGAATTCACTCCAGTTGCAACAGGAAAGGGAACGATGGGGTCCATGAGGAGCTGCAGCTGACCTTGTTCCAGCAAGAAAGAGGAGAGATGTGGCTGTACGTGCATTTCTTGGCCCACAACCAGCCCGGTCTGAGAGACCAGCACACAGGCCTGACTCCAGGGCTCAGGGCAGAGTCTGCACATGGCGCAAACCAGGAACAGGAAGGCGCAATTATGCCCATACTACTTGCGCGACCCCGGCCCCAGGAGGAGAACAAGGGCAGGAACGCCTCTCATCACCAAACCTCTGCCCAGTATCAGCCACAAACACCGAAGGAACTGCAACAGCAGGTGTTGGATTAAGGAGCAGAAGACCTACAGAGAGGCTGCCAGGATTAGAACTCAGGGAAAGTGAGCTCACAATAAATTAAACAACAGAAAATCAAAGTAAGAGATGCAGACAAACAGCATATCAGAAATAGAGCTGAAAACAATTATGAAAAATGCTCAGGAAACTCAATGATCATTTCAATAGAGAGATAGCAAGCATAAAGGAAGACACACAAACAATTATAAAGGACCAGGTAGAGGTAAAGATTACAATAACTGAAATGAAGAATGGAATAAAAGGAGTCACCAAACTAGATGAAGCAGAAGCACAAAACACTGATTAGCAAGAAAGTCAGCAGAAAACACCCAATCAGAACTACAAATAGAAAAAAAGAATCCAAAAAATATAAGAACAGTTTGAGATTCCTCTGGGACAATATTAAGCATCACAACATCCACATCATAGGCCTACCAGTAGGTGAGAAGGAAAAGCAAGGGATTGAGAATTTATCTGAAGAAATATTGACATTTATTTCCTAACCTGATAAAGGAAATAGACATACAAGCCCAGGAAACAGAGTCCCAAACAAGATGAACCCAAACAGGAACACACAGAAAAAAAAAAATCATAATTAAAATGGCAAAAGTCAAAGAAAAAGAGAAAATTCTAAAAACAGCAAGAGAAATGTAAGTATTATAATAATTTATAAGGGGACACCCATTCAACTCTCAGCTGATTTTTCATCAGAAACTTTGCAAGCCAGAAGAGAATCACAGAAAATATTCAACATGATAAAAACCAAGGATCTACAACCAAGAACACTATATGCAGCAAGGCCAGCATTCAAAATTGAAGGATAGATACAGAGTTTCTCAGACAAGATAAAGCTAAAGAAATACATCACCACCAAACTAGTCCTACAAAGAATGTTAGAGGGACTTCTTTAAGATGGGAGGAGGGATGGGAGGATGGGTAAAATAAGGGAACAGGGTTGAGCAGTTTAGTTTATTTGTTACAAGTCATTAATCATGGGGATATAGAGTATAACATGGGGTACAGTCAATAAGGTTGCAGTAACTTTGTGTGGTGTCAGATGGGTTTGTTGGGGTGATGAGAGGAGAGCTAGAGGGGTGGTAAAAAAAAGGGGGAAAGAAATCAAAAAGTATAAATTCATAGTCACAGAATAGTCACAGGGATGTAAAGCACAGTATAGGGCACACAGTCGATAACATTGTATTAACTATGTATGGTGTCAGAGGGGAACCAGATGCATCCAAATGAGGATTTATTATAGTAAATTATATAAATGACTCATCACTGGGCTGTACACCTGAAACCAATATACTATTGTAGGTAAAATGTAATTGAAAAATAAAAAATCTCAACAACAAAAACATGTTGTATAAAAATAATTCAAAAAATAAAGTGATTTACTTTATACATTTTAATTCATAATTGCCAAAACATGGAAGAAACCAAGATGTCCTTTGGTAGGTGAATGAATAAATAAAAAAGAAGATACATTCAAAAAAAAAAAAAAGAAAGAAAGAAATGAGAATGTGTACTGAAGGAATACCAAAAAAGAGATTGATTACATTAACACCCATGGAAACAGAATCATTATATCATTATGTGCTAAACTCCAATTCTGACCGTGAATATAGTAATAGTCTGAGAAAGAATGTGATCAATGTTATCCGAAATATTCAAGAAAATCTCTTTTTGTTATTGTTCTTCTTGTTGTCTCTTATGAAACATGTAACGTGGAATTTTTAGTGGAATTTAGGTAGGACAAGGGAAAAAAGAAAGATATTCTCTGTGGAACAAGGACATTGGCAAGGTGGAAATGAGCGGTGCATAGAGGAAATAGTGGCAGACCAAGCTGTGAAGTGCCCTAAGAGCAAGTACCTAACTTAACTCCTGGGCTCTCTTTGGAGCCTCTCAGAGAGAATCTTCTTTGAAGCTCATTCAGGTTGATGGTTGAATTCAGTTCTTTGAGGCTGTAGGAGTCCGTTTCCTTGCGATCTGTCAGCAGGGTGGCTCTGTCTGCTCTTTAAGGTTACCTGAATTTCTCCATCTTCAAACCAGCAATGGCGTGTTGAATCCTTCTCATACTTCAAATTCTCTAATGTCCTTGTTGCCTTTCTTCTGCCTCCAGCAAAAGAAAGTTCTTTGCTTTTAAGGGCTCATGTGATTGGGCTGATCCAGATAACCCAGAATAACCTTCCTATTTGAAGTCCATAGCCTTAATTACAAAGCCCTTTTGCCATGTAACATAACATATTCACAGGTTCCAGAGATTAGTGTTAGCATCTTTAGGGCTCAATCTGCTCATTGTAACTCTTCTAAATCTCTTGCATTTTCATACAAATTTTACAATTTGTTTACCAATTTTCACAAAAAGTATCCAATGCAATCATTTTTTACATATAAAGAGCTGCCCATATTTAATGCATATAACTTGATTTGTTTGAAATTAGTGTAGTTTTTATTGGGATTGCTTAAAATTCACAGATTAATTTGGTGAATATTGACATTTTAACAATATTGAGTCTTCTGATCCATGATCATAGTATATCCTTTCACATATTTAGGTCTTTTTTCTTTTATCTCTGCAAAATTTGTAAAGATCTTTCACATCTTTTGTTAGATTTACTAATGAGTATTTGATACTTTTGCTGCATTTATAAATGGTATTTCTTTCATTTTCTAAAATTTTGTGGCTAGAAACCTTGTTATTAGGCTCTTTGTATCACCAACATTTAGCACAGTACCTAGCAAATACTAGGCACTAAATAAACATTTGAATGAATGAATTACACCTTACCTGGACTCTTGTATGGCCCTTGATATTTAGTATTTTATAGCTCTTTGTGTACAAGTCTTGGTTCCCTTGGAGAATGTGAACATTGTAGGGCAGAAATGTATCCACAGTCTACACTAGTTTCTAGCACAGCATTTGACAGAATGAAGAGCCTACTAAAGTATCCTTATTTGCCATAAATTAGTGGCATGGAATATCTATACTCATTACGAAGTATACTCTCAAACTTCCTGCTACCCAATTCTCAATGAAACTTCTGTTTTACACAATATTAGTGGAGGATTCCAGGAAACCTGTTTTGCTCATATACTCTTCTCGTGTCTGGGTCCTGGACTCCAGACCCTCTAAATTATGTCATTGGAGTAAACTATATGCCTGGTCCACAAGCTTTGCAGTCCGTAGAGAACTTATTTTTCTGAATTACACTTGGCATTAGATCAGGGAGCTGCTTTGAAAAACATAATAGAAAACAGTGCTATACAATTCAGTTTGTGCTAATGCGATAACGTTGAGAACAGAGTTCGCGCCACCATAAGGTATCTCTATAATGAAGATCGAAAGGAAACGTGCTCTCCATCCCCAGAACTGAGTACCTGCTCATTTCCTCAGCAACTGTTACTTAGTCATCTGATTCAACCTCCCACTTTGCCTTGGCTATGAGGAAGATCATCGCTAATGAGTGGCCAAACTTCCAGCAAATTAAATGGGATATGATATGCATTTGGGGTTTAAATATTCAGCTTATCCTTAGAAGGCAAAGTAGAAAGTGGGAAAGAACTCAAGTAGGGGACAGATGCTGTGTTTGTTTCATGGCTGGATAGCATACAATGCCTGTATAGTAAGTAGGTGAGTGCTGCAAAGCACAACAGCACCCTGAAAATAATGTACAAGACAGGACGCAATAATAAGAAAGCAGAGAGACAGAGAGAAGAAAAATGTCTAGTGCTTGTGAAATCAATGACTAATCAATTATGAGAAATTTAATGTGACGTTTTCCCTAATGTTAAATTTTTTTAGTATATGTGCTGCCAAAGCAAGCACCCTAATGTTGAATTTTTAATGTATATTATTGCTTTGTTAAAAGAAATTGGGACATCCATTAACAGAGTGAGGCAGAACTTTGTATGGGAAGATACAACAAAGTGAATACAAGTATGTACTATATAATCACATTTTTGTTTTTGGAAAAAAACAACCTGTATGAATATTTGCATTTTTTTCCTAAAGACATACTAATAGGTTCAAAGTACTAAGTACTGTTCTACTGTCTACCCTGTTTTAAACCTGACCTGGGACTTCTGACGAGGTGACAATGGTACAATGAAATCTTGCATAAAACTGACTTTTTTCCCATGTTGCCAGTGGCAGTTTGTATCAGTAAACATATGGGTTGTCAGTTTAGCATTGTTTATCTGAAGCCATAAGGATACATAACCTTTGACCAATTATTCACCTCTGGACTAAACTTAAGGAAATTGCTCCAATGAAGAACAAAGGCCATGTCAAAGCATTCATCAGCATAACACAGCATAACACAGTAAAATACTGATATATCTTCCATTTCTTAACTTTTCTCTCAGTTGGATGACATTTGTGGCAAATCCGATAGCCTTTTAATCACTTTAAAGTAATAAAAATAAATAATCTCATTTGAGGGGTATTAAAGTGTTGAATACAATCTGAATAAAAACTTCAACCTCATTTAATTTAAAACTCTTGGTCTGGTCTGAGCTTAGAAACCTACAATGAAGGTTGGGAAGCAACAGAGAGAGGGAAGAGGAAGAGAGGGAGATAACTTTTCCTATTTTTATTTTACTTCCTTCCCCACTTCCCTGCTCAGAGTGGGGAAAGGGAAAAAGGAAAGGGGGTGAAAAGTCTTGTTTGACTGATGTAAATCTGGGTGACAGTCTTCTGTGTGTCACAGGTACCTGAATATTAGTAACCCTTTCTCATTCGGCCTTTTGCAGAGGGAACCCCTCACTTGAGAACCCCTGCATTTTTCCAGATAAGCACAGACTCTTGGGGTTACCACCACGGCACAGGTGAGCTTCTTGGGAAGAATGTTTTAAATTCAACACAAACCAGGTACCTTACAAGGATCAGCACTGTTCCACCCACAGTTGAAAGCGCCCCTTGCTCCTGCTGCCTCCTTCCCTGTGCTCTGACTTCAAGAGAAGTTATAACTAGCCTCTCACCTTTAGATATTTCTCGGTGTGACCAAGACACCAGTTTCTGTGTTCTCCAACACAGGACATACCTCCAGAAGTTCTACAGAGGTTTCCCTCACTGGACTTAAGTTGGGGAAGGGTCTGAATGGAGAGAAAACAAGCACTCTTTTAGCTCTCCCCAGAGTCTTACTAGTAATATTCCTTAATTCCTCTGCCTTCCAATATATTTATAACAGAGGTGGGTGATCAGCTGTGTGGGCAGAACTTGTTTCTTGGATCTCCCTTTAGGAGGAACCATGTGGGTGATCTGGCACCTCTCATTAGACACAAAGGCACTTAACACTCTTTCACTCCAGCTGCAGCTCTAAAATAAAAAGGCATTCTGTGACACCACTTTATTCATTTTATTTACTACTTTTCTAAAACCAATAAAAATTTATTCCAGTAAACTTCAAACAACTTCCACAATTTTCTCAATACTATCATAGAACAACCTGGTTCTTAGCGGAGAAAAATAGCCTTTAAAGTTTTAAATGTGTGTAGTTGTTCATGCAAAATGCCTATTATAGCTATGTTATGATAGACTGGTTAATAAAATCAAAATACAAATCTTCTACTACCTAGAGAGTACAATAAAATGGAATTAATTCACTCATAATATTCTAATTTATAAAACAACTCCACTATTTAACCAAATACTACCCTAGGAAGTATAATTCTATCAAGCTTCAATTTGAACAAATGTACAATCACTTAAACAACAGCTGTTACACTAAAAATGAATTCAAAATGTCTTTAGAAGAGTGACAAAAACATTATTAACATGATTACCCGGGTTCAGCCCTCCAGAAGGAGACTGTCTGGAAGGCTGATTCACCCTGAGGGACTCACGCCTGGCCAGTAGCCCTTGGACAAGAGTCACAAGGAACCCCTTTGGTGGATAGATGTTTCTCAGCACTGATGGAGGAGGAAGGGCCAGGAAAACCCCCTGCCAGCTATAATCACAGCACTTCATACAGAGTTCTTGGAGCAGAGGGAGTAGATGAGAGCCTCATCTGTAAAATACCCTATGGATCCATTCCCAGTATGGCGCCTTCAACGGGATGATGTGCACGAGGGGGAAAAGCCTGCACTAACTTCACTTACAAGTGGTAGAGATGAGTTAGGAAGACATAAATTACCAACCAAAAGCATCTTCAGGATAAGTCCCACAAGATCCCATTTTTTTAAGATGTGGACTAGTTGCTCTCTCAAAAGAAGACCCATTAAAACTTATAAATCTTGCTGGTGCAGAAAGATAAACAGTGTCTGAGCAGAAAGGAAAACTCTTTCTTGTATGTGTGGAGGAAAACCTGGACCAGGATACAAATGGCCTGATGGACACGATGTCATCCTGAGTTCTAGACCCCATGGAGATGACATCAAGAGGCATCTGGTGATGCAAGGCAACATTGAACCATGAATCTTTAAACCATCCCAACTGGACATACCTCCTGTCTTGATGATTCAATGATCCAGAGAATTCTCTGAGTCTACTGAACCCCTGCCAAATTCTGCACTTGGATCATCAAGGCCTTGAGGATTCTTTTCTAAAGTCTCAAACTTTACATCTTCTGGGGTTGATTTGGGTCTTTCACATGCATTTTCTGTAATCGAGCACAATAAGCTGGCTTTTCAAAGGATAGGCAAGTCCTTCCATTTCTTCTCCTAGAGTTTTGGTTTGTTTTTGGTTTATTTTTATCTCCTATTTTGTTGTTTTGTTTTATTTGTTTTGTTTTGTTTTGTTTTGTTATCCAGCTCTTCATGACCTGGCTTATGTTTTCATCTGCTTTGCAACTTTTCTCCTCAGTGTAAATCATTCTTCCTCCTTTATAGGAAAATTTCCTGGGGGATTTCTTTTTCTTGTCTTGACACATCTTGATCTTTAAGTTTATGCTGAAGTTTTTGAACCTCACTTATTTAATCTTTGCATTTTCTGATTCCAACAATGTGTTTTTATTTGTTTGTTTGTTGAGTTGCAATATACAATCTATTAATGATTGCTTTTTCTTTTCCAGCTACTTAAATATATATATTGGCTACTTTCTTCTTCAAGGGTTTATAAGGAAGCATTTAGCTTGATGGCATCAATCAGTTTCCTCAAAGTTCATAGTGACTGGACGTCTAAGTGGTGTTTGATCTTCGATTCTCTCATTATGTCCATTTTCTTGTGACCTTCATCTATGTTATCTTTTTGGATAGCCACCAAGTCTATTATCTTTAGCAGACATTTAGTCAGATCTTGATCTGATTTTCCTTTTCAAGTAGCATTTTTTTCCACCCATGCTTTAGAGCAGTGGTTCTGTGTGTGATCTGTAGACCCCTGGGGATCCCAAAAACTCTTTAGGGTAGTTATGAGGTCAAAACTACTTTTATAATAATACAATATTTTCTTTTTCACAATTGACATTTGCACTAATGGTACTAAAACAATGATGGGTAAAACTGGTGACACTTTAGTATGAATCAAGACAGAGGCACCAAACTCTTCTAGCAGTGATTGTATTCTTCATCACCTTGCAATCTCAGTTTAAAAATATAAAAATCCAGCTCAACTTAAGGATGTCCTTGATGAAGCAGAAAAAACCTACTAATTTTATTAAAACTCAACCTTTTAATATATGTCAATCTGATATCTTGAACAACAAAATGGGGATATACATAAAACATTTATGCTTCATATTGACATATGATGATTATCCAAAGAGAAGGCATGTGTGCTGCAAGTTGAGCTAACCAGTTTTTTTCATAGAACACTACATTCATTTGAAAGAAAAATTGACAAACTCTACAGATTAAGGTATTTGGCAGATAGTGTTTTGAAAACAATGTAAGCCTGTCGACTTCAAGGAAAACAACTGACAATATGTTTTGCTAATGACAAAATTCAAGTTTTCAAGTGAATATTAGATTTTTGGAAAAAACTGTATTTGTCACAATGAGCCTGACAGCTTCCCATACTTAACATTTTTTATGATTAATTAATAACCTTATTAACAAGTATAATATTTTGATATTTAATAATGTAATATGTCAACATTTGGAAGATTTGAATAACTCAGTAAAAGCAACATTTTTCAAATGGCCAATACATGATTTTATAAAAGACCAATTTAATGTGCAAGACAGAGCAAGGAATTTTAGTGTAATAAAGTATGAAAATTTCAATGATATGATGTCAGATTCCAGATTGCAATTACCCTTTAGTAAATAATTGTTAAGTGTTAGTATAATAACAAAGAATACCCACAGTTATCTAAAAAGATTATTAACATATTCCAACTACATATTTGTGTAAGACAGAATTTTCTTCACATATCTGAACTACAACAACATACTGCAACATATTGAGTGCAGAAGCAGGTAAAAGAATCTGTCTTCTATTAAGCCAGACTTTTAAAAAATTGCAAATGTATAAAATAATGAGTCTTCTCACTAATTTGGGGGGTAAAACTTTGGCAATTATTCATTAAAGTTTTTTTTTTTTATTTTTAAATGTTAGGGTGTCATTGCCAAGGTTTCCAGACAGGGCAGGCATCGGCGGTGCTACACCCAAGTGAAAAAACACACGCGGAGCCAACATACCAGCAAGCAAGCCACTTTATTGCGCACCTGGGACTATGTATACGTATTCACACAGAAGTGGCACCTTGCCGCATCTGCCCAGTAGCCGTTGTTTGGGTTTTCATGGTCACATAAGGCGGTACATGCGCAGTAGCTGTCAGCCCCAGGAATTCCTCAACCCCAGACACGGACTGATTATGCCAAGGTCAAGCCTGGGTGGCGGGCCTGGCTTTAACCCTTTGCAGTGGGCTTAGCTTTAACCCACCCCTACAGGGCCGCCGCACGGGACTTTGCCCATAATGCATATCCTTGAGCCCACGGCCCACAGCAGCAATATAGGGAACAGCAAAAGACTACCAGACTGCTAGCAATAATCTCTAGGATCATTATTATCCACCGCCAGGTGGATCCTGAGGAATTCCACCAAGTGCGAGGGGTCAGCACATGGGTAACATTTTGACACAAATGTGGGGGCACCCAACTAGCGATATGATTAGCAGCTGAGCGGTGTTGTTATATACATAGCGGGACTTTTTTCCATAGTTTTACATGTTCCCCCACCACCCAACCCCACCCATTAGTCATCGCATAACCAAACAGAGGGGGTTGGTTATTATGGTCCTTGCGGAGCAAGTTGTCCACTGCCCAGCACCCAGTCAGCGGTGCTGCTCCATGCACGTAACCGCGTCCAGTCGTGTAGGGAAGCCGGGTGGATCCACCACGGAAGCCCCTCAGCTGCCTCCACCGGTGTTTCCGTGCAGATCCCGCAGTGGGAAACACACACCTGAGCAAATGTATGTGCCCAGGACAGGATACTATTGCCTGCCGTTAGCCTGGGAGGTAGGACAAAGCAGACAGTGACACCATTAAAGGAAGATCTTTACCCTCAGGTAAAATATAGGCAATGTGTCCATCTTGTGACAACAATGTGGCTGGTAAGGGCCTTGCCCCTGTCCATGGCGTCTGTAACCAAGATCGCAACCAGCCCTCTACCGGATTCCTTGATTGGATGGTTACAGGATTAGGCCCTGTTATGGCCTCACAGGCCAAAAGGGCAGCATAAATAGCAGCTAGCTGTTTCTCTGTAAGGGAATAACGGGCTTCCGCCCCTTTCCACAATTGAGACCAGAAACCAATGGGCACTTTACGAGTCCCATGTTTCTGCCACAAGCCCCATCCAAACCCATTGTCATCCACTGACACCATTAAAAGGAACAGTAGGGTGGTGTCAACCACCCGTAGGGTTTGGCTTGACCCACTGCCTGCTTGGTGGCTCAAAATGACTGCTCTATCTCTGGGGTCCAATCCCAAGTAGCCCCTCGCCGTATCAGGTGATGCAAGGGGTGAGTTAAAGTGGCTAAATGAGGAATAAACACCCTCCAATAGCCCAACAAACCCAAATAGGCCTGCAATTGCTTCACTGTGGTCGGCTGGCCGGGGATATGCCTGTATCTTATCTGTGACTGCCTCCGGCATAACCTTAGTCTCACCCGACCAGACAACTCCCAAGAATGTGACAGACAACCCAGGCCTTTGGACCTTGTCTTCGCTGACGGCCCACCCCCAGGTTTCGGGGGCTTCTCGTAGACTGGTGGCCGCAGTCTCGAGCTCTGCAAGAGAATCAGAGGTCAGCACTATGTCATCAATGTAATGGAGCAGAT
>PVJL010006868.1:6989-85616 GCA_004026885.1 Lyroderma lyra | reverse complement strand
GTGGGACGCTGCTCGGCCATGGCGGGGAAGGGGTTCCCGCCCTCCGCGGCGGTGTGGATGGGCCCGGAGGGTCCTGTGCTGAGTGAGCGTGTCAGACAGAGACAGACGGGTGCAATGTGACGTCGCTTATGGGTGGGATCTAAGGAACAAAGTAAATAAATAAAACAGAGATGGACCCACAGATACAGAGAACTTCTTGGTGGTTGCCAGACAGATGGGGTTCAGGGTGTGGGGGAAAGGGGGAGGGGATTAAGGAGTACAACTTCGTTGTTGCACAGTAGTCATAGGGATGTAGGATACAGCACACGGAATAGAGTCAATAATAGTGTAATATCTATGCATGGGGTACATCTGTTGGGGTGAGAGATGGTAGGGGGTTGGAGGCAGAGTGAAAAAAGGTGAAGGGATTAAGAAATACAAATTGATCATTAAAAAAGAGCCATGGGGATGTAAAGTAAAGCATAATAATACGGTAATAATTATGTGTACTGCCAGGTGAGTACTAGACTAGTCAGGGAGATCACTTCTTAAATAATATAAATATCTAACCACCGTGCCGTACGTCTGAAATCAATATAAAATAATATGGAATGTCAACTGTAATTGAAAAATTAAAAGAGGGCAGAAAAGGCAAATAAGAGGTCCAAATTTCCAGGAATAAAACAAGTAAATCATGAGGATGTAGTATACAGCCTGGGGAATACAGTCAATAATACTGTGACGGCACAGTACGGTGTCAGATGGCTGCCGGACTCGTCATGGGCATCACTCTTTAGGTATATAAATGTTGTATAACTATGGTGTGCCCCTGAAACTAATGTAATATTGTATGTTAGCATTATTTTTTATAAAAATCTTTTTATTTTTAAGCAGCAAATTCAAGTGAGTTTTTATTTCCTTTCTTATTTCCTTAAAACTGAATTTTATTATCTTCCAGATCCCCGCCTCTGTCTGGCTGCAGTAACTCTAAACCTGTTCAACTGGAGGATAAACTTGAACAAGTCAGGAAGCACCCAGCAAATTCACGGTCTGTTCCCTCCTGCCTTCTCCTTCAAGTTGCATCTAGTGACGTGGTAGACGGCATCATGGCGCCAGTGGGGAACTATCTGGCCCCTGGTTATCCTTTGGTACCCACTGAAGAATGCATTGTTGGTCTTTAATCAACACCATGACTCCTTTTGATATCACAAGGACTTCTCAATGCCTGCTGGTCTCCAGTCAGCAATGGCCATGCCCCTCATTCACACTGCAAGACTCAGTGCCCCAACCATGTTGACCTTGGATGACCTTCAGTGCAAAGAAGTGTGTTCTCTTTTCCATAGGAGATGCTGGAGGTGTTGAGGACTCAATGAGCCTACCATTGACCAGTGCGCTCAGACAACACTCAACAACCTCTTATTCATCACTCCAAACTGGGTAGCGTAGGAGCTTCTGTGAAGCTTGACAGCTGAGGTACAGGTCCCCTAAACCTACCTAGAACTTATTCAACCCCTTCCCCCTTGAGACGCAGCTTGGGAGGAGGAAGGCAACAAGGCCCCTTTTAAAAATGCTTGTGGCAGACTGGCTTTTCCTAAGATGGTGGCAACAACGTTCCTCATCCCACATCTCTTCTTACAATGTGACCAGGACACTCCATTCATTGAGTAGTGGGGTGTATGGCCCCTTCCCTTTAACCTGAGCAGAACTTTATGACTGCCTTGACCAATAGAATAAGGTGGAAGACAGGCGACATGACTTCCAAGGTTTGATCATTTAAATGCCACGCATCTCCACCTCTCCTTCTTGGGACGCATGCTCTGGAACTCAGACCACATGCTACAAAATCTGCAAGCACCCCATGGATGGAGGGGCTCATGGAGAGGTCTCCCTAGCTGAGCTTCCCACCAGTAGCGAGCACCAACTTGCCAGCCATAAAATGGACCCTCCTAGTAGGTTCCCCACCAAGCCATCCCAGCTGAGGAGGCTTCTACATCAAACTCTGCACAGGTTACAGAATACTGAGCAAAACAGATGAGTGCTGTCATTTTAAGCCACCAAGAGTTGGGGCGATTTGCTATGCAGCAGTAAATAACTGATGCAATAATTACCATCACCTAGTATTCCTTTCTCTCTCTTCCCAGGGAGATTTTCTCACGTTACGGATAAAACTGCCTCTTCGTCCAGCCTTTCCCATTTTCTTTATTATGGCACAAACCTTACATCCCAAGCTCTCAGGACTTACGTGTTTGAGTCCATAAAAAACCTGGCTCTTATCGAGCAAACCCCTTGGCTTTCAAAATTATTGTCAGGTGTCAGGAGTTGCAAAAGCCTGTTTTTAAACTCAAGACCTGAGCCTTGTCTTCTGTTTTTTGTTTTCTCCTGCAACAGCCTTCCCTTGGTGGTGATGAGGATGGAATGGTGTAGCCCAAGGTGGAAAGGACAGTGATATAAGAAATTTCCCTCCAGGACTCGTGGGGTGCATTGAATAATATCTTATAATGCAATGCTATTTTTACCAAAGTAGATGCAAATCTCCAGTGCACAAGATTATCCCATTCCTTTATTTTCCTTAAATCAACTTAAATCCCACTTTGGGTCTTCATCCTACTGCACTGGTGGGAAAGCAGACCTCAGTCATTACCAGCCCACCTTCCCCGAGCACCACCCACTGCCCCTGCCAGTCATGGGGAAATCCCGAGGTGTTGGCCCAAGCCCTTCGGGTAGTACTGGGATCCCCTGCTTTTCTAAAGTCTGCATTATGCCACTTCTATTTCACGAAAGACCCGCCTTGGCCCCTGCTAGCTAACGGACAGTGTTCGGCGTCTGTTTTACAGCAAGCCGTGAGAGGAAGCACGTGGCGATGCTTTTCCTGCACGTTAGTGTTACTCTCGGTTTATCTCATTTGTTATGATTTGGTAGATTATATTTTGGGTCTGGGAATGCTCAAATGTTTTTTCACGTAAATCAATGGTAATTGCCTCTTCGCTTTATGCCATTTCGGCTTATAAAAGTTTTCATAGGCACATCCTACTTTCAGATAGAGACAGAAAACCTGCACACGCTGGTTTTTGGCCCACACTGTCACTGCTGAGATGTACACTGCCAAACCAGTCAGCAAAGTTGTTTTTTTTTTCGGGGGGGAGGGGGGGAAGTTCCCTGGCTGGGAATCGAACCCAGGCCATGGCATTGAGAACACCGAAGCCTAGCCACTACTTTGTGGACCATATGGTCTCTGTCACAACTACTCAGTTATGCTGTTGTATTGAGAAAGCAGTGTGGACCCCAAGAAGAGAGATTCATTTGATGTGAACCCAAGAAAGAATTGACCTGCTGAAATGGACTCACCATGATCAATTGAGGGCCCAAATTTTTTTGTCATTGTTAAATTTATTGGGGTGACATTGGTCAGCAAAAATTACATAGGTTCCAGGTGCACAACTCTACAGTACATCGTCCATGTGCTGCCTTATGTGCTCACCACCCAGAGTCAGTTCTCTTTCCATCACCATAGATTTGACTTCCCCATCCCTCCTTTCCCACTCCTCTCTCCTCCTTACCCTGCTAAACTATTGACAGTGTCCATGAGTTTTTGTTCCTGTTACTTTCAGTTTTATATGCTGCACATAAGTGAAGTCACACGGCTCTTGGTTTTTTCTGTCTGGCTTATTTCATTTAGCATGATGATTTCAAGGTCCATCCATTTTGTTGCAAATGGGAATATTTCGTCCTTTCTTATAGCTGAGTAATATTCCATTGTGTATGTGTACCACAGCTTCTTTATCCAGTCATCTATCAAAGGGTACTTTGGTTGTTAAGGGCCTAAATTTTATAAACAACGAGTCTAGTCTACCAGAAGAGTGAGTGAACGCTCAGCTTCCGGCACTATGCCCTGCTCCTTTATAAAGGAGTTCCTGGTTTCATCTTTCAACCAATGGGCTGAGACCTGCCTCATCCAATCAGATCTTCTCCATAACAACCAATCAGGATGTGTACTGCTGACCAATCAGAACTGTGTCATTGGGACTTCCAGTCAAGATGAGGGAATAGGTAAAAGCTGTACTCACTTCCTCCATGACCACATCAAAATTGCAACCAAATTATAAAACCACCACCATTGAGAACCACCTGAAATCTAGCTGAACAGAAATCCTATAACTAAGGACACACAGAAGCCACAACAAGACTGGTAGGAGGGGCAGAGATGTGGAACAGCTGGTCCCACACCCACGTGTGGCAACTAAGTATCAGGAGGGATAGCTCAGCTGTGTAGGTCCCCACTGAGAACTGAAGGGTTCCAGTTCCCAACCAGCTCCCCAGCCCAGAATATCAGTGCCAAAAAGAGGAGTCCCCAAAATATTTGACTGTGAAAATCATCAGGGACCCAGCCCAGGTGGGAGAGAGGGCTGCTATAGACCCAGGCATCCTCTTAAAGGGCCTGTGCAGAGGCTCACTTGCTCACAAACAGTCGCCCTAAGCTCCAGCAAAGGGAGAGCATCTCGAAAAGCACCAGAGACATATGGGTGGGACTGAACTGTCTGGGTTCAGGGCAAGGGCTGCAGAAGCAGCAGGCACCATTGTTCCTTTGGTGAGCTCTCCCAACACAGCCTGCAAACACAGGCGGGCACCAGATCGGAGTCTCCATCAGCTTGGATAACACTGCTCTTGGCTCACCCTGCCCAAACCCAAAGGCCTGAGAACCTTTGGGACAAGAGAAGATGGATGTCTTAGCTCAAGCAGAAAGCAAATTCAGCCTTCCTCCACCTGCTTTGTTCTCCTCATCCTCAACAGATTGGATGAGGCCCACCCACAACAGGGAGGATCATCTTCTTCACTCAGTCTACCGATTCACATGCCAATCTCTTCTGGAAACACTCTCCCAGACAGACCCAGAAATAACGTTTTCCCAGCCATCTGGGTGTCACTTAGCCCAGTCAAGTTGACACATAAAATTAACGACCACACAAACTTATCAAGGGACCTACCAACCTGCAACCTTCTCATTGTTAAGGTCATGTCCCTTCTCTGACCTTGCCCTCCTGTGTCCTCCCTCCACCCCTCCTCCTTCATCTCTTCAGTGAGTTGAGGCATTTTACAAGACAGGAAGGAGCACTGACTTCACGCAGAGTCTGCTTTCAATCCTGTAAACACCCCAAGGCTTGGGAAACGTGATGCCTCGCAATCTGCTTGAAGCCAGAAAAGAGAAAAATAAAGGTACAATGAACACAAATTAGCATACCAACACGTTATCCTGCTGAATATTGTATTACACTTTTCTGTTTACTTGACTTTATTTCACGCGCGCTGTGAGCTCCTAGAGGGCAGAGACCAAATCTTACTCAACCCCTTCGTTCGGCTCTGCATGGCACAATCTACGTGCTCCAGAAATATTTCCTGAATTCAGTAAAGTACATCCTATGGGGACATGTGGTGGTTGAGTTCCCAGAGTCGTTCTCAGTAGCTTATTTAAAACTCAAGTAGCTGAAGCCTTCCCTATTGGCAGTCTTTAAAATGGTAGAAAGCAATTCTGGTGAGTGCTAGGAATCAAAATATTAAATAAGAAACAGTCTTAGGTTAGAGGCACGTGCCCTGCACACAGGGGGATGTACACCAATGAGGGGAGGATGAAAAGCAGATTTAATTCACAAGCCGACAGAGACATTAAGGGAGGCATCCGTGTAGATACTCAACGCAACCCTGGGCCCCTTCAGCGGCTGTTGAGGTGAACAAGACGGTTCTCTGTGACATTGCCATGGCCAGCTCAAAAGTAGAGGTTTTTGTCCAACTCACAGAAACAGAGAGTAGAATGGTGGTGACCAGAGGCTGTAGGGTACGAGCCTTCAGTTATAAGATAAATACATTTTGGGATCTAATGTACAGCATGGTGACTATGGTTAATACTGTGTTGTGTACTTGAAACTTGCTAAGAGTAGATCTTAAGTGTTCTCACCACCAAGAAAAAAATAAAGAAAGGTAACAATGTGAGGTGATGGATGCACCCATTCACCTGATGATGGTAATCATTTCACCAAGGTATGTATGTATCACATCGTCACATTATACACTTTAAACCTATACCATTTTATTTGTCAACTATACCTTAATAAACCTTGGAAAAACAAAACTAGAGCTCTTCCCTCACCTTATTACAGATGTATCGCCCAAACTGCTCTGCCATTTAGCAGGCCTGTATATGACCCTTTGGGGCTCTTACATGAAATGAAGGGAATAGTAGGATAAAAAGGGAAAGAGTGGCCTAAAGTAAGAAGAGTTGGGAAAGAAATGGAAAAGAGTGGTGGTGAAAGGAACACTGGGAGGGTGTGCACCAACGAAATTCCTGAAGTCCAACTGAGTTTTGTGTTCAAAAGAGGACAAGACTGAACAAAATCCCCTCATAGAAGGAAAAAGGAGGCAGGGAAAAGAAAATGAGTTAGACATTCCCAGGGCAGCCACTAGGTGGTGCTGTGGGTCTGCTACAGTTTGGTAACTGTCCAGAGGGTTTCCTGGGAGCCAAGGAGAAATTCTAGCTGGTGTTGAGCATGACGTAGCTGCCTGTGTGTACGTCTTCCCGCTGGGTGCACCTTTTTGTTCCACTGAATGGTTCCTCAGGCAGAAAGGAGAGAAAGCAAGACGCTGGATGGTGGGGACAAGAGGCAGCAGTCACTCAAGGGAAGATGACATCGCAAGTGCCGCTCACAGAGTTCTTCCTCGTATACTCCAGACAAGGTCTCTCCGCTCATCCTGCCAAGCTGTCTTTGTGCCACCTGGCGGAGGACTGGGGTGGAGGGCGGGGTGGGGATGGGGGAAGTGAGAGAGGAAGAGGGACAAGAAGGAAGGGAACGAGAGACCCCCACAATCCAAGTTTAGGGAGTGCACTACTATTTGACCAATCTGTGAGCTGGATGGAAATAGCCAGGACCACTGTCTTCCTGGTCTCTTCTCTTCTTTTAGAAAAAACAATCCCATCTTTTTGAGAAACCTCTCCTTCCCATCATTAAAAATGAGACAACAGGCCCAATACAGTCACTGAAGCTAAGCCCCCCGTCACCAAACCGAGACTTCACAACAGTTTCAGCTCTCCAGCGATGGAACCTTGACCCTGTCAATCAGAAGTCACCCTGGTAGACCCCTGCTGTCCCCTAGAGCAAACCTGTCCAACCTGTGACCCGCAGGCCACATGTGGCCCTGGACAGCTTTGAAGACGGCCCTACACACATTCGTAAAGTTTCTTAAAACATTGTGAGACTTTTTGTGATTTTTTAAGCCTTATCCATAGTCGTAAGTGTGAGTGTATTTGATGGATGGCCCAAGACAATTCTTCCTCCAACATGACCCAGGGAAGCCCCAAGTTTGGACCAGTGACCTGGCAACAGCCAAGCGCTGTTTTTGCAGAGTATAACTTCCTCATTCCCGCCCCCTTCTGCCTACAAAAGACTCTTCCTTTGTATGGCTCCTTAGAGCTCCTTCCTGTCACATCCAGCTGGATCAGAGGCTGCCCAAGTCATGACTTGCTGAAGAAAGCCACTGATACCTTGAAAATGTATTCAGTTGAATTTTGTTTTTTACCGCTGTACCACTCATTCCTTTCATGAGAATCTGGCCTCCAAACATTTCGATTGCATACCCCCTTATGTAAGTCGGTACCTTCTTAAATCTCTACGCCCAACAAACCACGTAGGTAAAGCCATGCATGGTTCTCAGAGGGCCCACAGTTCAGCAACTGCAGCTCCCCAGTGCGGGCCGGGCACCAGCAGCGGGGCATCACCAGGAGTAGAGTTAGAAATGCAGGTGCCCCAGACCTGCTGGCTCCCCAGCGGGTCGTGACCAGCACCACCCTAATGTGCTGCTTCCCCCACAGTCCCTGACTCCCGAACCACTTGTGACACAGCAACAGAGTTCCAGCCTCCGTTCCCACTCCGGACCCTCCACAGCCAGAACCTTCCGGGCAGGGCCTGGGACTCCGCATCTATATGTGACCAAATTCTCAGATCAGGCATGTTGGGGACTGGCGCCTCCAGGGGGCCTCTTCCTCTTTCGGAATGACAAGCCTGGAGGGGCAGGCACACCAGGGAAAGTAAGCATCAAGCCAGACGGACCACCGCCACCTTCCCACCTGTGCCCTCACCCAGCGATGCCCACAGACACCCTCTAACCCCGGCGCTCGCCGCACGCAGGCCTGGGAGGCTCCCTCCCTAAGGGGAAAACAACGGTTGCTGTTTCCTGCGATCACTGAGTAATAGAACTTAAAAGGGATGTGACCCGAGTTTTGTGTAAAGTGTCTACCCCATCTGAAACGTAATGAGATCACAAATAGGGGTCGAAAGGAAAATGAAATAAGTTGTTCACGAGGCAGGTTTCCGCTGTGGCAGCCGAGCTGGGGTTTACTGTTTGTTTCGCGGGCTGGATTGGTGAGTGAGCGCTCTAATCGGATACACCCCAACCCCCCTGGACACACCGCCTCCTAGACCAGCTGACCGAAGTGGATCTGGTCACCTGCAGGTCAGCCACTGTCTGAAACACCGCTCAGCGCCCGCCGCGCCGAAGAACTTCAAG
Source organism: Lyroderma lyra (assembly GCA_004026885.1). Classification (NCBI taxonomy): domain Eukaryota; kingdom Metazoa; phylum Chordata; class Mammalia; order Chiroptera; family Megadermatidae; genus Lyroderma; species Lyroderma lyra. Next base: position 77,087 of record PVJL010006868.1, on the reverse strand, counting down.
ATTCCCGACAAGTGAGCTCTGGGTGTCTGAAGAATTCCCTTGCCTGGCTTATTCTCTCGGTTTTGCTGTGCCGTAGCACCCCCATTTCACAGAAAAGAAAAAACGAGGACAGGTTAACGACCTGGCTACCGTAACAGCTCTCATTTACTGAGTGGCTACTGTGTGCTCGGCCCTGTGCTAAGCGTGGCATGAAGGAGATATTATTATTACCACCACCACCACCCTGCAGTGTTAACTTCGGAGGCTCAGAGAGGTGAAGCAACTTGCCCAAGGTCACGCAGCCAGCAAGTGGCAGAGCTGTTAGGACTGGAATCCACACTTGCTGATCCCAAAGTGTGGGGTTTTAACCCCTATGTCATGCTGTCTCCTTTCCCCAGATTCATCCACCTAGAAATGCCAAGTGCTGTGCCTGTGTGATGACAGCCATCTGGAAGCCCTCCCGTCAACCAGGAAAGAGGCACCGAGTGTTTACTATGTGCTCTGTACAAGACCAACTACTGGGGACCCTGACCTGCACCCTTGAAGTGTTCCCAGGTTGATGGGGAGACAGGGAAGCACAAAAGTAAATGAGACGTGTAGGCACGTGAGTATAAATTAAATGTCGCATCACACACACACACACACACGAAAAAGGAGATGACTCCTTCTGGATTGGAGGGATGGAGGCAGCTCTGTGGAAGAGATGGTGCCTAAAAGATGAGAACGTGAACCCCGGGCCCAGCACAGACTCCACGTGGGATCAACTGTGCCGAAGCCTGGGCCTCACGAGGGTCAGGGGGGAGTGGCAGCCCTGAATGTGACAGATGAGCCAGCCCATTGTAGAGGGTCTCTGTGGTTTTATCTCCCCCAAGAACTCCCTCTTCTTTTGCTAATGGGTCCTTCCCCAGCTCTCTCTCTAGACTGACAAGTCCTTTGACCTCAAGCCACAGCTGAGTGACACTGGGATGGGAACTTGACCCAAGCTGGGTTAATCAGAGGCCAAGATAATTTTTTTATTTGCACCCACGCAGGGCAACATACGGCCCCCTGCTGGCTGGTACAACCGTGATTTGAAAAAGTCCAATCACACGGCCATCATGTCTCCCCCCGCACGAAATGAACTCGCTCCTCATGAGAGAACAAAGCTAACCCGTGCGGGGCCAGAACAAGAGAACAATGGTCCTGCTTCCAGTGGTTCACGAGGCCACCACGTATCCTTTCTGTGGTTGTTCAACCCGTGCCCGTAAATCCCTATTGGCGTCGGCAAATTTGAGTTGGGTTTCTGCCACTTTTAACCAAGTCAATATATTTATGCTTCTTAGTTTCCAAAAGATAATCACTTCATACCAATGCTGGTTTCTTCTGTTTTGTTTTTTTCTAGATTTGACTCGATCTCGAAAAGTCTGCAGAGAACCTAGCCTGTGTCAGACCCAGCGGTAACAGGGAAGGGAGACTGGCCCCAGGGCACTGCAATTTAGATTTAAATATTAATGGCCCGACAGGGCCTTGGGAAAATGGGTGAGGCTCTCAAGCTCTGAAAGAATAAATACTCTTGATGGCATTGCCAGGCAAATGTGAAGAGAAGGATGTCATATCTTGTCGCCACTTAATTTGGATAGAAAACTATGTGCAAAAAAAATGGTGACTCAATTTTTTGTTCATCCTAAAATTTAGCACAGAGCTGTTAGTACACCTGAGATCAGATTAATGACGTCATATGGAATATAAAACACAGCTCTTCCCATTTTTAACTCCACCATTCCATGTTTTCCCCTTCATTTCCACCCCACCCCCTTCACTGTCTACACCCTTCTAAAAGGTGCTTCACGTTCAGCGGGCTGACCCTAGCATACAATTATCTTTGGATAACAAGGACCTTCTGTAGTTAAGGCCAGCCCTCATCAGGTGGGGCCTCAGGGGAACGTTTTTTTTTTTGTGTGTGCTGCTTCCCCAGGATGACAAACAACAAGTCCCAGCCAGTCCCAGTGGATCCCGGGGGTCCAAAGGGCCTGCCTTCATGGAACTCTCAGTCTAGCCGAACACTCCCGCCCCTTCCAATCCAACCACTCCAGCTGGGTGTCCCATGAACACCTTCCTCTAGAGCAGGAATCTAGAAACTTTCCCTGTAAAGGGCCAGATAGTAAGTATTTTCAGCTTTGCAGGCCATACAGTCACTGAAGTCTGCCCTGGCAGCACACATGCAGCCATAGACAGACAATACACAAATAAATGGGTGTGCCCGTGTGCCAATAAAACTTTATTTACAACAACAGATGGTGGGCCGGATTAGGCCCTTGGCCTTTATTGGCGGGTCCTTGTTCTAGGGCATTTTAGGGCCTGTTTGTTGCGGACAGTCCTCCCCTTTCCCTGTTCACACCGCAGGCTCCTGAATCAGTCAGTGGTGGGCCACACAGCTGGCAGGACAGGGGATGGCGGTGGGAGGAGCAGAGCCAGGACGTCTTCCCTCCCTGCAGCCCAGGTTTGGTCGGCTTCTCGGACAGCGGCTCCAACTCCTCCCGGGCTCCAGCCCCCACAAAACAGGGGCCATGGTTCCCGCTTCCACTGGGAGACCCCCAACCCAAGGCTCTGCCAACCCCACTGTCTCCCTCTGTCCTTCCAGCCCTGCGGATGGTGGTGGCTTCCATCTCAGGGGCGTCACCACTTCTGGCGGGCTCCCCAGCTCTCGGTTTTCCTATGTCACCAATCCCGTGTAGACACAATCCCTCGGTCTTTAAAACTTGGTTTCTTTTTTGTTGTTTTTCTTTTTTTTTTCCTTTCCTGATTGGACCGTGCCAGATCCAGGAGGCAACGATTATGCCTTTGCTTTTCGAAAGTCAACGCTGTTGAGCAACACGACCGGCTGGGCCTGGGCGGGTTCTAAGATGCCGTCCTTTCCCAGCTCGGGGGAGGGAATCACGAGCTTAGCAGAGAAAGCACTTTGCGCAGCAGGTGAGCCTTGCAGCAGCGCTTGAGCCGAGCTGATGCACGGGGCGTACGTGGGCAGCTGCCCCACTCGGCTGCCGTGGAAGTGACACACGAAGTGGGCAGAAAGTGAGAGGATGGGGAAGGCGAGGGGACCCTGCCGTCGGAGCCTGCGTGGACACCTCACCACCGTCAGCACCATGGGGGCAGCTGGCCATCCAAGGTCAAGCAGAATACGGCCCAAAAGGAATCTTCTGGATTTCAGGCAAAGTTAGCCAGCGTGCGGAGCTTACATTCCAGGAGGGGAGGGTGTTCGCTCTCTATTGCCATGTCACAAATCCCCACCACACTCAGCAGCTTAAAACAGCAGACACCTCTCAGCTCCCCATTTCTGTGGGTCAGGGGTCTGGGCGCAGCCCAGCTGCCTTCTCTGCTCAGCCCCCCTCACCAGCTGCCGTTGAGCTGCCGGCCAGGCCAGGGTCTCATCCAAAGACTCAGCCGGGGAAGGATCTGCTTCCAACCTCACACGGGTGGTGGGATTCGGTTCCTTGCAAGGTCGTTGGACTGAGAGCCTCAGTTCCGTGCTAGGGGAGGAGCTGGAGGCCCCGGTCCATTCCTTGTCACGTGCGCCCCTCCACATGGCTGCTTGCTTCGTCAAAGCACGCCCGCCGAGAAGGCAAGGGAGAGCCAGCCACCAAGACGGAGGTACCGTCCCATCACAGGAGTGACCACCCCCCGAGGTGGCCACGTTGCACTGACTAGGAACAAGTAACTCAGAGGGAGGGAATTACACAAGGACATGAATCCCAGGAGGTGGGAGGCACTGGGGACCTTCACAGAAGCTACCCACCACCGAGACGATAAGAAAAATAAGCAAACTAGGCTATTAGTATACTCCACAGTGGGCAACGAGAGCAAGGAAGAGGGACTGGCAAGGTGGGGACGCCATGGTGAGTAGAGCAGCCAGTCGAGACCTTACTGAGAAGGCGGCATTGCAGTCAAGAGTGGGAGCAGGTGACGGCACAAGCCTGCCCGAAGTCTGGGGACAGAGCCTTCCAAGGGGGGGCAAACAGCAAATGCAAAGGCCCCGAGCCAGGGGTCAGGTTTGAGTGTTGGGGACCAGGGGAGGAGGGGGGTGACGGGCATGATCAGAGAGGCAATGGGGGGCTAGACCCCGCAGGCCTGGTCGGGGAGATCACAGCTGCTGCGGGGTTTTGAGTAGGGGAGCAAGCGCACACTGGACGAAGCACCCATCATGGGGAACCCCTGAATTCTCCTGCCCCATGCCACAAAGGACGGCAGATGGGCTGGCCAAGGCCCGTGCAGCCAGCTGGGAGGCGGCAGACAGGAGCACGTGCAGGGCCAGACGCTTCCAGAGGGGGCCTGGGTTGCCCTGGCAACGGGGGCCTCCAAACCCCTCCCCGGGGACTCCCCGGGGCGGCAGCAGGCCTGGCTCATTTCTTGTAATCCAGCAGCAGGAGGATGTGAAGAAATCAATTTATCGGCACAAACAGTCCTTCAGGCTCCCGCTTCTCTGCTCCTTAGAGATCCACTCCGTGCGGAGCCCCCGGTAGCTCAGTGGGAGTGGACTGGTGAGCACGTCCCTCGGTGGGAACGGGCCTCTCGTGAAAGGGACGTGGTGGTCCCCGTAACCCTTTGTGGGGTAAAGAGTCGATCCAGGTCTGCCACCCACCTGCCAGCTGTGTGACCTCAGGCCACTCCCTCAACCTCTCTGAGCCCCATGCTGCTCTCAGTCCGGTGTTGGCGGGGCTGAAGGAGGCATGTTTTGCGCCCACCGCCTCCGCGGCCCAGGACAGAAGCCCCAGTGTGCCCCAGATCCTGGACCCTCCACCCTAACCTCCCTCTCTCCTGAGTCATCTCCCTCATCACCTTCAAATCTTTGCTCAAATGTCCCCTCCTCAGGGAGGCTCTCCCTGCAAACCCTATTTTAAACGGCAACATCTGGACTAGCCAGTGATCTAGCAAATGCGAAAAAGAAGCCCGACTTCATTAGTGATTAGGGAAATGCAAATGAGGACCACAGGGCAACCACGCCTCTCAAACACGGGGCTCCCTCTGGCGCACTCCTCAGCCCCCTGCAGCCTCCAAAGCGGCCCTTCGTGCAGATGGCCAGTGCCCCCAGCGCTGCCCACGCAGCCAGACCGGAGCCCAGCTTTAGACCCTGCCTTTCCCAGGTCCGCACTCGGTAGAGTGAGATACAAACGCTACATGTGCTCCCCAGGAAACCTCTTCCCAAGGTTACAGTGAAGGTCAAATGCAAACTCATTTGGGGCGATCCACACTTAGTCCTGCTCACGCTTCCATCACACACCACGCACACGCACACGCACGCCCTGCCCCCCGGCCCTACGTGAAGCCAAATGTCCCCAGGTAGGGGACACAACCCCGACGCCCTCCTGCGGGCTCGCCCTCATCGGATGCCTGCTGCTGTCTGCCTGGGTTCCCACCAGACGGCACCCCGCAAATGCTCACAGCAGTAAAGCAGCACCTCATCGGTCCCGGCTGGCCTCTCCTGGGGGCCCGAGCCCCCGAGCCCCACTTTCTCCATAGCCCCACCCAGCTCTTATCCCCAATTTCTCACGATGGATGAAACAGACCTCACATGGACCCCGAAGCTGAAGGCAGCCTTACACCCACCAGACCCAGGACAGGTCCTGGGACTCCAGAAATGGACCAGACAGAGGTCCCTGCGCCTCAGTTTCCCTACCAGAAAGTGGACTATGGATAGCACATGCCTCGTAGAGACACGGTGAAGATTAAATGAGAGAATGCATTTAGCAAGTGCCCTGCAGGTACCAGGTGGTCAGGAAACTAAAGTGCTGGGGTGCAGCCTTAGAGGACACAGGTTTGCGTCATTTATGCTTTTCACAGGGTGCCTCTGAGACACAAGACACACATGGGCGGTGGGACTGGCAAAGCCCACCCCCTCTCTTAAAGGGACTCCTGCCAAGTTCAAATGCAAAAGCACGCACCCAGTGCACCGGGCAGGTTTTGGCACCAGTCGTTATCTGAGTGCTACTGCTATGACTTACAGCTGCTATTTATTAAGCACGAGCTGCCCAGCACTGTCCCCAGCACTTCATCTATATTAACTGACTTAAACCTTCCAACGACCCTGTGAGGCGAGAATTATCCCCCCCCACCCCCCACCCCCGTTTACAGACATGGAAATGAACACACTAAGAGGTTAATGTGTTGATGGCATCTCAGAGAGAGAATGACAGACCTGGGCTTTGAACCCAGGCAGTCCGAGGCCCACACTCAGTTCACTGCCACCAGCTGCTACTGTGATTATTGTTACACACCCCGCCACCCTCACTCGGCTGGGCAAGGCTCAAACAGGACAGGGTAAAGCCCAAGATCACGTGGCTATCCTGTTAAAACTGAAAAACTGCTACTTCAAGCAAAACTCATCTACGACCCAAAACGGGCCCTTACGTGTCACCCATAAAGGAGGCAAGGCTGTGGGTACTGCTGGACTCGCAGCGTCTCCGCCAGCCTCCGAACAGAACGGCCTACGTGGCGCCCGCTTGGGAGCCGTCGTGCTGGGGGCTGCCTGGGCCACACTTGCAGGGTTCAGTCCCCACTTAGTTAAACGGGTGTGCGATGGGCTCCCACCGCCCTGAGTGTGGGTGTGCTGGACCTCTCAGCAGAGGCTCCTACCCACACGGCCCTGCGTGTGTCAGGCGCCGCCCCCACGTTCCACCTGCGTGGACGCACTTAATCCTCCCAGCAGCCCTAGCAGGTAGGTACTGTGATCTGCCTCGGCTTACAGATGGGGAAACTGAGGCACCGAGTTTCAAGCCCTTGCCTGACATCACCCAACTGGACTTGACCCCAGACGCTCTGGCTGCACGGACCACGTGCCATGTCGTCTGTCCGAGGAGCCCAAGGTGAACGGCGAGGACGGCTCCCCTCCACGCCCCAGCCGGCTTCCTCCGCGACCCGGCTGCCACCAAAGAGCCCGTTGGCCTCTGGGAAGAAACAGCCTCGTTGAATCCTCCCTGAAAGCTAATTCGGCCATTTACTCTCAATTTGTAGCGGATGCTGTCGTCTCTCAGATTTCAAAGAAGATGAATGCACGGGTCAAATTGAATTAAAAATTTTAATTGAATAAGACAGAACCAGACAGCTTGATGGAAGACTTTGATCCGATAAAGAGAGAGTAGAGATGCGTGCTCCCGAGGCCCGGGTGTGATTGGGGGCTGTCTGGACCTCGTCTGGCCTCTCCCCATCTGCGGGGAGAACCAGTTATGCCAATTAAAGGTGAGATGGCCCTGGGCTGCTGTGGGGAAGACTGTTCCCAGGCATTTAGCAGATGACCGTGTCCCCAAGTGGGCTGGCGGCCCGCCCGCCCGCCCGTCCTTCCCTGCCTCCCAGTTCTGAGCCCCCGAACGTCAGGGCCCCCGTCCCGGATCTCACAAGACCCCGGGCTCCTGGCCACCAGAGGAACCCTACCTAGGAGATCATGAGCGAGACGAAAGCAGTGACCGGCAGAGGGCACTGGCCGGCAGACTGTCTCATGTGCACGGCGCTTTGCTGGCTTCCCAGTCAGGAGCGTTCCCGTTTTGAAATCGGTTTTTGCAGCTTCTCTTTAAACATTGCTACTCAGAGTGAGACCCACCGGGCAGAGCCTGGGTGCCAGCTGGTCCCACCACGGACGTTCGAGACCAGAATTCACATCTCATCGTCCAACCCGGAGAAGGACTTGCTGCCACATGGTGGCTCGCACCCCTGGCAGCCCACCAGAACCACTTGAAGAGCCTTGAAAAGATCCAGAGACTCGGGCCACACTCTGTCCCTTTCATTCAGAATCTCCGGGGAGGGGCTGGGGATGGGAGCCAGGCATCAGCATTTTGAAATCTCCCAGGTGATTCCATTGAGGGGGCTGAGGTTCAGAAGCAATAGCCTGAAATCAGAAGGTCTGGTGACATGGGGTGTCCTGCTCCCATGTGACATAAAGTAGCTGGGGTTGGGGGGGGTCCTCCAACCCCACCTGGCCTCGTCATGCATTTGCATAACCTGCCAAGTGCCACACGCCCATAGTCCCTGACTTAGTTACGTGCTTGGGGTCCCTGCAGCTCTTCTTGTCCCAGAACCCTCCCCCCACACGCCCCATCTCCCCCTCTTTAAAGAGGCCCAGTGTCAGGGAGCAGCCACGCAGTTTCTAATAAAGCATATGGCCCACAATCTGCCCCAGCAAGTGCACTCCTAGGTCTACACCCACCAGAAACGTACTCACATGCCACCCAGACTTCTACAAGGCCATTTGCAGCAGCCCCACCGGGAGCGACCCCCTGACCGCCAACACAGGAGGAAAGGAAAATCGAGTCGCGGTACGTCCACGCCACGGCGTCCAGCTCGGCGGTAAAAGGGGGCGCGCTCCTGACCCGTGTAAAACGTGCAAGCGTGCCGGACCCTTCCGGGGCGGGAAAGAAGCCACCACAAAAGCCTGCAGGCTGGAGGACCACATCGGCGTGAGATCCTCTTAACACTCAAAAGGAAGATACAGAGACCCGAATAGTGGTGGCCCCTGATGTGGGAGGGGACACGACTAGAGTCACAAGAGAACTTTCTGGAGTGACGTGAATGTTCTGCCTCATGATCTGGGCGATGATTACGTAGATGTGTACGTGCGTCAGAACTCGTGAAACTGCACATTTTACTCTATAAATTTTACCCCAATACGTAGACTGGTGCCTCAGAGGGCTTTTCATTTCTGATCAAAAACGAATAAGCAGAAGGAGCAGTTGTGGCTGGTACCATCCTTCCCTCTCCCTCCTCTGACTATGAGGCAACAAGCACTTAGAAAAAACCAAGGTAACGCAGAGATCCTGGCCCTTCCGCTGCCCAGCTGCTAACCCAAGGTCAGCAGCTGCCAACCTCCAGACTTCTGGGACAGAGATCACCCCCTGTTGGCTCAGGCCACTGTGAGTCAGGCTCTAAGTTCCCTGCAGCTGAAAGCATCCCCAACTACCTACCACCAAGGACTTCCAGGACAGAGAAGTGAGATAATATTTATGAAATCACAAAACGTGTGCCAGACACACATCAGGTGTTAGCACATGTAGTTCTCTCCTCCCAAAGCCCCTTGCAAAAATCTGGACTGTCTGACCATGAAAACAATACAATGAGTTGAGATGGAATTCTTTTCCCCTAATTACTGAACAAGTAACATAGGGCTTTACGGTAGACAGACTAACACCCACACCCCCGAAAGATGTCCCTGAAATCTGTACATTTGTGTCACGGCAAGGGAGGATTAGGATTACAGATGGGATTAAGGTTGTGACACAACAGACCTGAGAGGGGGAGATTATCCTGGATTGTGGGCGGGCCCACTGTGCCCACAATGACCAGTGAGGGGTGCGTGTCACAGGTTTGAAGACGGAAGGATCCATGAGCCAAGGAATGCGGGTGGCCTCTAGAAGCTGGAAAAGGCAAGAACACGATGCTCTAGGGCAGTGGTTCTCAGCCTCCTAACGCCACGACCCTGTAATACAGCTCCCCGTGGTGTGGTGACCCCCATAACATTATTGTCGTTGCTACGTCATAGCTGTCATGTTGCTGCTGTTATGAATCGTCATGTAAATATGATACATGTTTTCCGATGGTCTTAGGAGACCCCTGTGAGAGGGTCGTTCCACCCCCAAAGGGGTCGCGACCCCCAGGTTGAGAACCGCCGCTCTAGGGCCTCCACGGGCACGCAGTCCTGCGGGCACCTCGCTGTCACCTCAGTGAGACTTTCGGACCCCAGAACCGGAAGAGAAGACATTCGGGTTATTTTACGGGGTTTGTGGTCATGGTGTCACCACAGCAATAGGACACGAACGCAGTGTGACTGGGCGGCCGAAGCAAAGAACACAACGAACGACATCTACCCCCTACCCCACCCCCGCCCCCGCAGGACGGAAACACTTCGGATGTTCCAGCCGGAAAAGCATTCTCCATGCAGATCTGCCTGGTGGTGTAAGCATGTGCAAACGTATGTAAATTGTCTTGACCATACATGGATTGTACACCCATTAAAAAGTCAAAAAAACCACGGGGAATGTCATGACCACGCCAGACTCCTCCCCCTAAATCCAGCCCACTGAGGCAGCGGCCTGGAAGCGGGCAGGTTGCTGCCGGCGGATGGCAGAGGCCGGCCAAGTCTGACCCACAGGCGGTAGGCAGGGCAGCCCGGTCCAGACGCGTCCGCCCTCCGCCCCTCCTGCCTGTACGCCTGTGCCTCCTGCCTTCACACCACCCCCTCTGACATGCTTCCACAGGCACCTGGGATGACCATTCGACTCCACGGGCTCAGGAAAATCTTCATGTGCACCTGTTGTCCCAGTGTCACGATCGACACGTGTCCCAGTTGGGAAGAAGAATCCTATCGCCGCCGACTTGGCACACATTGTTGAAAAGGCAGCCCTTGGGGAGGGCGCACCCCGGGGAAGAAATGGCTCTCCCACTGTAACTCCCCATCGCCATGCTTCTGAGTCACAGCAATCCAGAGAGGGACGGCAGTCTCCCCCACTGTTCAGGTCTGACCACGATCACCCCTGCGCCCCACGGGCCTCATTAACATGACGTCAGAGCAGTGGGGACGTGGCTCTATAAAGCCCCAAACGAAATCGCCTGCTCCAACCTCCCTGGGCAAAATCTGCCTGCTCGAAAGCATCGCGTGGGGCCCATTCAAGGTAATTAAATGTCGCGCTCGATGTCATAAACCAGCCCCATTCCCCAGGTCCTTCCCCAACCTTGGGACTGAGATAAAAGGCAGACAGATTTGGTCTCCACTCACTTGGGGGCTGAACTTCTCTTTTTCCCTCAAGCTGTCTAAATGACATCCTGCCTTCTCAGAATCAGAACACACACTGTGGCGTCCCTGTGAAAGTCACCTTGCGGGAAGGGTCTGGCGCACTCAGCCCAGGGCTGCCCAGTGAGGGCTGGTTTTCCAGTGGTGTGAGGGGGTTTAATTCTGGTCTGCAGCTCAGCCACCTCCCGGAGGCTAGAGACACACAATAGTGTCCAGCTCAGCCCAGCTGACAGCCAGCATCCACAACCCAACACATGGGGAGAGGAATCTTCAGATGATTTTAGTCCCCAACCTAAGTCTTCCAGCTGAGGACACAGACATGTTAGGCAGGGACAGCCCATTCCCCTGTGGCCTACAGAAACTGAGAGAGGTAAAAAACAAAATACTACTATTATTAAGCCAGGGTGTTCTGGGGTAATTTGTTACACAGCGGCTTATAACTAACACAGAAAGAACCTAAATGATACCTTCTTGGGCACCATCTGGATTTAAAATCTTACCGAAGGACTGGGATTGGTACTGCCTGAGGTATGTAACCACCTCTGGACCAATCACTGAATCCAGGAGAAAGCTACACTCTGATTGGCCCATCCAGTGCCAGTTGCTTGCATTCCGGTTAACAGAGAGTCTCCTGTACTCAGAAGTAGAATTGCTGGGTCATGTGGTAATTCTGTGTTTAATTTTTTGAGAAACTGCCATACTGTGTTCTGTAACAGCTAGAGAGGAACTGTTTTAAACTGCTGAATTGAGGCTAGTTTGTTACTCAGCAGTAGAAAATTAACACACCTGAGCACTCTCAGCCCTGAAGACACTGACTGCTTCTTGCATCCGCTATTCCCACATTGCGAAGCGTTTTCTTTACCTTCTCTTTGTGGCCAATCCCCTCTCCTAATTAATAAGTCTTCATAAGATTTTCCCCATTTAAATTACTGGGGTGGTTTGTGTCCCCTGAATGTTCCCTGATGGACAGAATCTTTACGAAACACTGTGTCTACATGAACGCTAATCTAGAAAAAATAGTGACACAGTCAGCCCTCGACAAATAGCAGACTCAGCGACATCCACTCATTTTCAAGTGTAAGTGCATAACTGTGTGGACTTATTTGGGTTTGTTTTGGGTGCAATTCATATCTCTAACCTCTGGGATGTTACATATTCCTGTGTTAAAATTATATGTTGAAAATAAACAATGACAGCACAGTGATCTCAAGGAAAAGAAAGAGAACTTGAGTTTGGTCACGTCTGTCATTCTACTTGACCCCTTAGAGTTTTTATTTGTGTTTAAAACTTAAAACAGTGAAAAGGTATGAACAACCAGGTATAAATTGGGGGGGCAGGTCCAAATTTTGATTCATACAGTGAATGTTTTACTGAATTGGAACAATATGTTTAAAATAGAACTTCATGCTTATTTTTAAATTGTTTATCTTAGATCTAAGTATGAGTCAAATACTTGAAAATAATGATTATTACTGATTATTAAATGATTCTTACTGAAAATAGGTATTAAAGGGGGGATGTATTAAAAAGTAATCTCCCACAGATACAGAATAAGTGCACCACTCAGTAACAATAACATTAGATTCGTACTCACTGCATTGTTATACATATTACTTTGTCATTACTCAATATATTAAAGCCATTTCCAATCAGACAGCACAAAGAAATACAGAACAGGTCAAATTTTACCTTCTAAATGCCCTTCCCTAATCTTGTCCTGCCTAATGTAAGGTGCCTCCGACCTTTCTGCACAGACACTTGGTTTCGAATTTGGCTCTTCAGACAACAGAGCAATACTGGGATGTTAAATTTCCTAAACCTTCCTCTTCTTGGCTGCTGCTTCTAAAACAAAAAGATAGAAGCACTGGATTCCCCTGAGGAGATGGGGGTAGAGTGTCTGGCTGTGGTCCCTCTGACCTTCCTGGACTTGACCTCCAAGTTCCCTGTGCCTCCCTGAAGACCCAGCTCTCTGTCAACCCCATGTCCTGTGAGGCCATGAAACACAGAGCGGGGACACAGGGGCCCTGATGCCCAAACCAAGTGCGCACATATTGATTGGCTACCATGGTAATGAGAACCGAGCCACGTTAGCCCCCGAGCCGCCCCACCGCCAAGCCTCACTGGGCGCCACAGCCAGGAGGGTTATCGATTCTCTCCCCACATAGCTCCCTTCCTCCCTGCCACCGCTGCACATTTACCCACAGCAAGAGGCCCCTGGATCATCGATGCCCTGATTTACAACTGAGGAAGTACATCAGCATTGGCGAAGGTGCTGTGTAGAAGCGACCTGACCCACTGCACTGGAGTCCCCAGGGTTGGGGGGCTGCATTCAGGTATTTCAAAGCTGTCCCACCAGGCGAGCTTCAAAGTCAACCCCAATTAAGAAGCAGGGCTGCACAAAGCACGAACAGTTTGCAAAAGGAAATGCCCTCCCCACCCAGAGACATGATTCTTTTGCACCTATCAGACTGACAAAATCAGAAGTGTGATAACCAGACAAGCTAATCCTCATTGTTTACAAAGTGTTTCTACAAAATGGATAATGAAGAGACCAATAATTTCATGCAACAGAAAAAGAAAGGGCAGAGACAGCTGACAGCAGAGGAAGTCCAAAGGATTCCTCGATGTAAGAAAAGAGGATCACTTCATTCCTAAGAAGGAAATCTAATACACTGACCCATCCCAAAGTTTGGTAATGCACGGCAGGGTCGTGGGGGGACAGGCCGGTGAGGAGGCACAGTGGTTCGGCCCATGCAGGCGGCACCCATGCAAATTACAAGCGCTTTTAGCTTGGAGCCATCAATTCCGCTCCCAGGAATTCAGCCGACTGATATCACGGCACCCGTGTGAAAAGACTTAAGCGCAGGGATAGTCCCCGGCGGCAGTGTCTGTGGCAGCAAAGGAGCAGAAGCAGCCCATTTCCCAGCAGGAGACCAGCGAAATCCATTACAGGATGGCCATGCATTACAGTATGTTACTACATAACCACCGAAATAAAAAAAGGGGTCAAATCAATGAAATAATCCCCAAGACAATTTAAATGAAAAAAAAAAATTACATGGTGTAAAACAGTGCGTGGTTAATGACAAAATGATTCTCAGCCACGATCATTTGATAATCAGTTTTCTCAACCCACACTTCGGGTTTAAAATAAATAATTAACTATTTTTAAAGAATACATTTCTATTTCAAAAAAAAAAATTCAAATTCCTACACATACAATGTATGTGTGCTTTTATTATACAGATAACTCTGGAATCACACACACACACACACACACACACACACAAACTGGTTACAAGGCAAAGGATCTGAAGAGACATTTTTCCAAAGAAGATGTACAGATGGTCAACAGGTACATGAAAAGATGCTCGACATCACTAATTATCAGGGAAATGCAAATCAAAACCACTGGGAGACACCTCACATCTGTTAGGACGGTTGTTATAAAAAAGACAAGAGGTGACAAACACTGATGAGGATGTGGAGAACAGGGAGCCCTCGTGCACTGTGGGTGGGAGTGTAAATTGGTGCAGCCACCGTGGAAAACAGTATGGAGGCTCCTCAAAAAGTTAAAAATAGAACGGCCATTTGACCCAGCAACCCCAACTTGGGAATGTATCCAAAGAAAATGAAAACAGTAGCTCAAAAAGATACATGAACCCCGTTTTCATTGCAGCATTATTTCCAACAGCCAAGATATGGAAGTCACCAAAGTGTCCTTTGATGGAAGAATGGACAAAGAAGATGGGATCCATACATACAATGGAATATTATTCAGCCGTAAAAAAAGGAAATTTTCACAAGTGCAACAATGTGGATGAACTTGAGAGCATTATGCTAAATGAAATTAGGTCAGACAGAGAAAGACAGATACCATATGGTCTCACTCAAATATGTAATCTAAAAGAAAAAAAACAAGTTCATAGATACAGAGAACAGACTGGTGGTTGCTGGGGGTGGGGGAGGGATTAAAATGCACCAAAATAACGTACAGCATGGTGACTACAGTTAATAATACTGTATTGTAAACTTGAAAGTTGCTAAGAGAATGAATTTTAAATGCTCCCATCACACACACAAAAATTTGTAACTATATATCGTGACCGATGTTAAATAGGCATATTATGGTGATCATAATGCAGGATATATAATGTCAAATCATTATGTATACCTGAAATGAATACTATAATGTTATATGTCACCTAGACCTCAATAAAAAAAAAATAAAACATAAGGGTGCACACATATCAGTACTGAAAGGAAGATGATTCATTTTCACATTGTACAGGAATGGGGAGTGGCCATCACGCAAAAGAGTGCTTCCCTGACGAAGGTACAGTAAAGTGGAGATGCTGGGGATCGAACCCAGGACCTCATGCATGCTAAGCATGCGCTCTACCACTGAGCTACATCCCCATCTTGTACAATAGCAGTTTTCTAAGCTACTCTCATGAAATCAAAGAGAAACTTACTGCTTTGGAAACAAATACTGGTTACAGTGGCCACCAATTTTGGGGGGAGGGTGGGAGTGGGAGGAGCAGAGGGTGTGTAAGGGGAGATTCTGGGAGTTAGAAGCAAAGGAAATTTTTTTTCTCTCTATGCCTTTGTATTATTTAAGTCTTTTACCATGAAGCATTGCCTACTTAAAACAAGGATGTAAAATAAAACAACAGAAAATAAAAGGTTAAATAAATTGACTTTTCTACAATAATGTCCCCACTTTATAGATGGAAAATTGAGGCCCAATAAGAGAAGGGTTTCATCTGCCCACAAGGCCCCAGTTCCCCCAGACAACGGGGCCACCTCCCTCTGAGACCCAGAATCTGTTGCTCTTCCCTGGGTTAGAGCACGGACCATGCCTTGTTTCTGCCACTTCCATATGTTGTCCACCTCTGTGCCCTCAGTACCCAGCTCAGGGCATCCATCATTTTTGTTCATTGATCTTGCAACCAAATTTTGAGGACTGACCATGGTCCAGACATGACGCTAAGTGCCGGAAGTACAATGGTAAACATCACGGTCGGGGCCCTCCTGACCTTGTAGACAGGGCTGCCATGTACAGTCACACAGGCTGCGCACTGCCCAATTTCAGGAAGTGACATTCACAGGGACTATTATTTCACAGGTGCCCCCCGGCTCGGTGCAGTTCACAACCTACCTAACTATACCCAGCGGCCCTGAACATATGTCCAAAAATCCAGTGGAAAAGATAAATTAAACAAAGGCACATGTATTTCTTTTCACTGGAATCAGGGCAGTAAAAGAAAATAAGGTATTATAAGAGAAAACCAAAGGATGAACCCAGTTTGAGTTTCACATGATCCATTCTGAGAAAGTGATATTTAAACTGAGAAATTATATTACTTAGGAACTTGATTTAGTTGCTAGTAACAGAGGCCCAACTTAGAGCTTTAACAAAAAAAGAGTTTCCTTTTTCTCTCATTCCACGAGACATCAGAGTTAGGCAGCCCAGGACTGATGGGCAGCTCCACCAGCTAGCAGAAGCCCAGCCTCCTGTGTCTTTCTAGTCCGTATTCCTGAGCATGTGGCTTCCATTCTCCAGATCACCTCGTGGTGCAGAATGATTGCTAGAGCTCCAGCCACCACATCCGCATCATCGACAATAAGACAGGGCAAGGACAGAGGAATAAGGAAACATACCCCCTGCCGCCCATTTAAGGAGAAGACCGTGTCTTACAGAATATTCCCCTTCCATCTCATTGGCCAGAAACTGGTCATGTGAACACGTCATGCTGCGAGAGAGGCTGGGAAATGTAGTGTGTAAGGCGTTGCTCAGAGTTGTTACCAAAACGGTGGAAATGGTTATTGAGGGGCAGGAGCAGCCTTTACTGTGAACCGGGAGAGTAACAGGCTGTTAATCAAGTAAAAGAACTGGGCGGCGGGTGGGGAAGGGGCAGTAGAGCAGGTGCCAGGCAGAAGGAACGGCAAGCACAAAGGCTCCAAGAGGAGGAGGAGGTTGGTGTGTTCTGAGAGCTGAACGGGGCCCAGGATGGAGATGAGGAACTGGGAGAAGGACCCGGTCCCCTACTGCGCTCAGCACACCCAGCTGACGTCAGACAGACCCACGTTCCCATGGCAACTTCACTTCTTCCTCACCGAGAGCCCTTGGGTCAACCTTTGCACCTATCTGAGCCCCCGTTTCCTCGCCTGTAAAACTGCAATGATACCGTGTGATCTAAATGGGCTGATGCACCCAGGAAGTGAGCAGAGCACCTAACACACATTAGCGCACGGTATTACTGATTAATTACATCCCTGACCAAAAGGCCTCACGCAATCGTGGCCAAGTCAACAGTCAAGGATTTTACCCCCGGCTTGGAACAAATCGCCTGGCACACAGTAGGGCTCAAAAAAAAGTGACAGCTGTGTCTGTTGTGACTACTGCCAGCCCTTCTTGACGCCTTCCCGCCATGGCCCCAACCAGAGAGCTATCCAATCTTCCCATCACTCCCACAATGGCAAACTAGAAATGAGAGCACCGGGGTGCTAAGTGCCACCCCGGAGAGCTAACAGACCCCCGGCTGCCTGGGTAGAGCCCCAAACAGTCTATTTTGCTCAGCTCTGGTGCAGAAACGCTTACCGCATCGAACCTGAACAAAACCCACACTGAGATTTCAGGAACCGCCGCCATTTATAGCCCCATCGATTGTCCTCCGCCTATTTTTATTGTTCCTCTTCCCGGTGAGGGTTGTATATATTTGTGGGCTGCGCTGCTTTCATAAATAAGTAAATATGTAGGTAAATAATAACAAGAGCTAACATTTATTAAGTGCTCGGCATGCTGCCCGGCTCGCTGCTCTGGGCCTCTGCTGCCATTGTTTTATCCCACCAGCACCACAACCCAAGGAGGCTGGCACTTGAATTGTCCCCATGTGACACAGGAGGAGACCGAGGTTCAGAGGCATGAGGTCACCTCCCCCAGAAAGGAGCCAAGTAGATGCAATGGACAACAGTGTGACAGTTCCTAAAAAGTTAAGCTCACGTGGAGTTACTGATGACCCAACACCACCACTCCTAGGGACAGACCCAACAGAAATGAAGGCGTCTGTCCACTGCAAAACATGGACACGAGTGTTCACAGCAGCACTGGTCACAACAGTCAGAAAGGGGGCAAAACCCAAATGTCCATCCACAGATGGATGGATAACCAGAATGTGGTCCATCCACACAAGGGAACAGGATTCCGCCGGAAAAAGGCACCAAGTCCGGGCGCGTGCCACGACATGGATGCACCCCAAAGGGGCTCAGTGAGGAAGCCAGGCACCAAGGGCCCCACAGCGTGTGGTTCCACTGACACGAGACGTCCAGGACAGGCAACCCCCCGGGACAGAGAGCAGAATGGTGGTGGCCAAGGGCTGGGGGTTACCAGGGAGTGATTGCCATGGGGACAGGTTTGGTTTGGGGGTGGGGGTGAGAGAAATATTCTGGAATCAGATAGTGATGATGGTTGCACGACTTTATGAATAGACCAAAACCCACTGAATTGTACACATTAAAGTCACAAGTTTTGCGTTAAATGAATTATAGCTCAATTTCTTACTCTCGGGAGAAGCAGTGTAGGGGCTTAACCTCCAGGCTGTCTGAGCCAAAGTCTCGATGCCCACGTTCTGAGCAGCTCGTCCGGACACAGACCCAAGCGCCACGGCGCTTCCTAGGCGCCTTCCTTCCTTCGGTTCCCACTAACAAAGCTTCTGGAGTCAGTGCCATGTGGGACAGGGCCACATGAAGTGACCAATGGCTTGAAAACACCAATCATCCTCATCTCTGCTGACCTCCTTGAGCCTGGGACCCTGAGCAGCATCGCACAGGAGCTGCCCTAAGCAATGCTTTGTGGTGACCAGGGCTGAGAAAGTCTCAGCCACCAGCGAGTTCATCACAACTGCCAGAACGAGGCTCCTTGCCCATGAGCACCAACAGGCCGGTGCCAGGAGGCAAGACGGCTGGTGCTCCTGAATCCTGCTAACGGTACATGTGACAAAGACTTGGCCTACGGACCCAGGCTGGTATGAGACAACGTGTACTTCTCCTGCGAATCTCCCCAACGGCCATCCCACCCCTGCCCAGAGCGGACTCTGAGCAGAAGGCAACATGGTCAGGCACGGGGTTCAGATCCTGGCTCTGCCACTCAAGTGGGTCGCTGCACTTCTCTGAGCCTCAGTTTCCCCATCTGTCGAATGGGGCTAATGACTTCCACCAGTTACACTGGGTTACATGGGGAACTGGGAGATGCTATATCCAGATGTCCCATCTTGCAGTGGAGGTTTCTGGGGTTTTTTGGTTTTGTTTTGTGTGGTTTTTGTGTTGTTTTTCATGCCTGGATCCTACCACGGGCAGATTCTGATGTACTGGGGCCCTTGTGTGGCCAGGTCATTGGGCTTTTTTAGCTTCCAGATGATTCCACCCTGCAGCCAGGGTGAGAACCCCTGTTGTAAGCCTGTCTCAGAGTGTGGCCCAGGGACCCACAGCATCAGGGGGAACTTGTTAGAGACGCAAGTTCTCCGTCTGTCCCTCCCGGGCCTACTGCATCGGAAACTCCGGCGGCGGGACCCAGCAGCCGTGGTTCCACAAGGCCCCCGCGAGACTGTGATGCTCAAGTTTCAGAGCCCCCCCCCCGAAGGCACAGCGTCCCCCAAATTGCAAGATGATAAGAATCACTGGAGGGGGGAAACTGTCATTCCTAGACACCCCCCGCCCGCCGGACTCGCCCGGAGGCTGGAATGGGGCCCGGAGACGCACTTGTTCTCCACAGGCGCCTCGCTCGCCGGCTCCAACTCCCTGCGGCCGCCCAAGGCCTTGGAATTAAATCCAAACCCCGCTCCTCGGGCCGCCTCCTGAGCCTCGGACAAGTCGGGGCGACGGCGGCTTCCAGAACCGCCCTCCCGGGCTCGAGGCCCTCCCGCCACACGGTCTCCCGCCTCCGGGTTCCGTGAACCTGCTCAGAGGCTGTTGGCGGAAGCACAGAATGCACGCGGCTTCCCGGAAGACCTTCTCGGAACTAAATAGTCACTTTGGCACCCAAACCACCCTGACCCCTGTTTCCTGTTTCTCCCGAGAACCATAATCTACACACACGTACCGTGGACCCCCGAAGGACACGCGTGGGGGGCACGCAGGCCAGCCCGCCGGGAAACCCAGGGACAACCACCCGCGGTGGAGAATCTGCGGTCGCCGATGCGAACACGCTGATTTCAGTCCGCGACACTGATGTCTGTCCGCGGTGGAGAATCTGCGGCCGCCGATGCGAACACACTGATTTCAGTCCGCGACACTGATGTCTGTCCGCGGTGGAGAATCTGCGGCCGCCGATGCGAACACACTGATTTCAGTCCGCGACACTGACGTCTGTCCGCGGTGGAGAATCTGCGGCCGCCGATGCGAACACACTGATTTCAGTCCACAGTTGGTGGAACCCGCAGTTGGCCGACTCCCGGGATGGGAAAATCGGGGATGGGAAGGGACGACTGTGCGTGAGTGGACACCCGCGGTTCAAACCTGTGCTGTTCAGGAGCAACTGTACACGTGCACACACGTATACATACTACACATGCATGTAACCGCATGTAACCACACGCACATAGACCCACCCAAAGCATTCCCGGAAACACCTCTCCTGCTCACATTTGCATCTCCAGTTCCACAGCTAAGCCCACACTCAAATGTCAGAAGCTTTGCTCTTTCTGAGTCACCCTGGGGTCCTGGGATCTTTGCTGAGACCCTGGAGCCAAGTATCATTGGGGGTACAGACACTGAAGGTCTCTTACCCCACAGCTACCCCACTTCTTCCCTGCCAACAGCTCTCCAAAATTGTGCCGGGATCTGGTGGCCAAACAGGCAGATAAAGTGGCCCAATGCCAGGAGATACTTTCAAGCCAAGGGGTCACAACCTTTCAGACCCAAGAGCTCCTTTTTTAAAAAAAAATAATAAAACAGTTTGTAAACCCATTATTCCCCTGAAGAGAAATTCTAGGATACCTTCACACATAATTTCAATATAATGACCTGATTGTAATATAAAGAAAAAATAAAGGGAAATCCATAATAAAAATAATAGGGATTTTGGCATATAAATGTCCAGACACCACTGCCCACAGACTTCAGGATAAAGAAGCTACATGCTTACAGCACAACTTAAAATCACCATGAAAGCAAC
The DNA here is from genome assembly GCA_004026885.1 of Lyroderma lyra. Classification (NCBI taxonomy): domain Eukaryota; kingdom Metazoa; phylum Chordata; class Mammalia; order Chiroptera; family Megadermatidae; genus Lyroderma; species Lyroderma lyra. Next base: position 56,187 of record PVJL010006868.1, on the reverse strand, counting down.
AGCCACAAACATGGATGGACACAGGCCTGCTGATGGTCCCTCAAATGCCAGCACACAGGCTGCCACCAAAGACACAAGTTCCTGAAACAGAGAGGGAGTGACTCTTGGTACGTTCCTCAACAAAACAAAGTACAGTCTTCCTTGACTATAGCTAACAATTCCATATTGTCTATTTAAACGTTACTACAAGAGTGGACTTTTAAAGTTCTACACACACACACACACACACACACACACAACGAATTGTAACTATGTCAGGTGATGTATGTGTTAACAAATCTTATTGTAAATTTTGCAATATATCCATGTATCAGATCATTACATTGAACACCCTAAAGTTACACAGCGTTATGTGTCAATTATATCTCAATAAAACCAGAGGGGGGAGGGAGAACTGGAGGAGGTTTGACAAGATTTTTTAGTTTACATTAAAGTTGGAGAAATCCCTCTTGAGAAACAGACGTAACAAGATGACAAATGTTGACAACCGTTAAAGCAATGGATATACTACATATACACACATATACAACCAAAAGGTAAAAATCAATAAAATGGCAAAAGGTTCATTGTGGGTGTAAGAAACAGAAAAGGTTGGTGCTCTTTTCTCCTGGGGCCAGGTTACAGTTCTTGTTGTGGTTTGGTTTGGTTTTAGAAGAATCGGAGACTTTCCATGAGGGACAATGATCAGAATGTGTACCACAGATTTCATCACCCCGAGAGTACAGATTAGGGTAACAGAATGGTAGGGATGCTGGGACACATGGCAGCGCAGTGGCTGAGTTCAGTGACTTTGACAGCCAGAAGTTCAGGCTCTGCTATTTACTGGCTGTGCAACTTTAGGCAAATGACTACCCTCTCTGAGCCTCAGCCAGCACTGCTAGAAAATGGGTTTAACGACAGGGGCCACAGACACTCCAGAACAAGCAGCTTCTGTGGTTATCGCTGTAGTTTGACTTCTAATCTAAAGCCTGGATTCCTAGCCTCCCCCACCCCCCACCCTGGGAAATGATCGGGTGTTCTCGAGCTTTTAATTCGACCGTATTTGAGCGCCCCCCCCCCCCAGTATTAATATGTCGTGAACATTGATAACATGCCAAGGACCAGGCTGGCGTCCTTATCTGGATTTTCTCATTTAATCCATGATGTTAGTAAACCCATTTTATAGAGGAGGGAACTGAGGCCCAGGGACAGTAAGGTCATACAGCCAGGAAGTGGGTTCTAAGACCAGGTGTACTCGATTCCCCAAAGTTGGAGTCATTTCGGAAGATCTCCCAACATAGAGACTGAGGGGCCAGGATAACGGTCTCACCCCACGCTCGGTCTCTACACACAGGTGCCACGCAGTTGTGTATTCCCACTTTACAGATGAGAAAACTGAGTCCCAAAGTCCAGCCCAGCAGCAGAGACAGACCCCTTTCTGTCGCGTTCCTCGGGACCTGGGCGTGATGCTCACATCTCCCAACACCCCATCCAGTGCTCATCCCGCCCCACGCCACCCCACCACTGACTCCACCTGTGTCCCAGGCTTGCGGGGGCAGAGGGAGTAGCACAATAACTGGTCCAGGGATTGGAAGGCACCATTCTGACACCACTGAGCTGTGTGGCCTTGGGCCACTCACTTCCCTCTCTGAGCTCCAACTTCCTCATCCCACCCCAAACCTTACATCAGTGGCCATCTCAACAGCCCCCAGGGAGAACCCCACTCTCGGCTCACAGCCTAATCCTATTCCTCATCCTCAGGAGGTGGAGGTGCAGAAGCAAAGAGCCGTAAAACACAAAGAAGCCATCTCTCTGCAGTCTGTCCTTTTAAGGACAAAGAGAAACGGACCTGCGTTGACCACTTACAGCTGGAGTTTCCCAGCGCTGCGTGAGGAGTCAAATCTGTGGGGGAACACTGCCCTCCTGTGGCCACGAGGCTGCACTGCAGGCCACCTCCAGGGGCTCCCAGCCTAATTCTAAGGCAGAGAAGGCACAGCTGGCCCTTGGGGGATGGTAAGTTCAACAAGGCCTAGAGGACAGACAGGGCAACTCGGCATACTGGGAAGTGCACAGGCTGCTCCCATATACCTATTTGGCTCCCTCCCTCACCCCTCCAAGACTCAGCTCACCTGTGTCTTTTCACACCCCCTCATTTAACCTGGCGATTCCAGCACGCCCCCTCCCCCTGCACGCTATTGGCTCCGGGTAATGCCCATCTCCATTTAAGGGGGCTGCATGTTTTAGTAGCTCAAATTGCATGCCTTTGCTCATTGTGTCTCTACGAGGACAGGGATTTCTGTCTGTCTTGCTCACTGCTGTGTCTCAGTACCCAGGACAGTGCCTGGCCCCCATCACATTTATTTACTGAATGAATGAATGAATGAACTGGTTCAGTAGCTCAGGCATGCTGCTAAGGCTCTCTGAGGCTTAGTCCCCTCAGGGTCCCCTCCTTGTCTGCCTCATAAGATTGCGGTGATGATCCTCCCAGTCAATGGGTTCTGTACTGTTGGCTAAATATGTGTCCCCCCAAATTCATGCCCACTTGGAACCTCAGAACACGATCTTATTTGGAAAATATGCTCATTGGAGATGTAATGAGTTAAAATGGGGTCCTCCTGGATTAGGGCAGGCCTTACATGCAGTGGCTGGGGAGGACACAGAGAGACACACGGGGAAGAGGCCAGGCGAAGCCAGAGCCAGAGACTCGAGTTGTGCTGACACGAATCAAGGAACACCCAGGGCCACCAGCAGCTGAAAAAGGCAAGGAAGGACCCTTCCCTCCAGAGGGATGGTGGCCCTGCTGACACCTTGATATTGAGCTTCTAACCTCCAGAACAGTGACAGAATGCATTCTTAGTGGCACTGTCGCAGCCATCGCAGAAATTCTTGCAGTTTCTCATTGAACGCATCAGAAAGCGTGTAACAGGCATTTGCAGTTGAATTACTACAGTTCAAGTCCCACTCCCCTGCACGGGAGAAGGTCCCCATAAAGAGAGGCCCTGGAGCTGGACAGGTCACCTTGGACCTGCTGGCCTGATGCCATGCCCAGGTCACACAGCCACTAGCCAATCAGTGGCCGTGTCTTGAGCCATTGCATTTGGGAGTAGTTTATGACACTGCGTGGACAACTCGGACCCCAAGCCACTTCAGCCATAAGCTAAATTGTCTGTTTGTGCCGTCGTCTACAACACTATTCAGTCATTAATAGGCTGACCTCCGTTCTTTGTTGAATAGGACTGAGAATGAAGGAATAACAGAGCAAACTAATAAACAAATACATGTTCGCACCTACTGTAAGTAATATTATTGATTTCAGATGATAGATGTTCTCACACAGCTTTAACCATTTGTCCCATGTCACGTCTCAGGCCCTAGGGTGGCCCTGGGCCGTTGGTTCACAACACTGTCAGGGATACCATGAATTCTCCCACGTGATCCCATCTACTGACTTACAACAAAGCCCAAAGCATGGGACACGCAAAAGACTCTGGCAGAACAAAATAATGAAAATGAGATGTCCCGTAGAGACAAGTGCAACAGGACGGAGAGATGTCTCCCCCAAGTGGTAACCCCAGGAAATGCCTCTGAGAGGAAGGAGAAGGGAGCCAAGTGCAAGATCCCGCTGAGTGAGAACTTGACCGTGGAGCTGGACGACGGTCGTGATCCAGACAGGGCTGGCAGGAGACGGACATGGGGAGGCAGGCTGGGTGGGGGCCAGCCCTATGCGACAGGGCAGCTGCAGCCCCTGAGCTACGACTCTGGGTTCTGCAGGATATCGGGGTCTTGGCTCCCAGAGGGGAGACATCTCCTCCAGGGGACGCAGCAAACACCCCAATAAATTTCAAGCCACAGAGGCCATCTGGTCCTTTTGGGCTCCTGGTGGCGAGAGATGGGCAGGCAGAGAAAGGAACCCCGGCAGGAAGAACTGCCCCAGGGCCGGCTGGGGGGCGCAGGCTGCTTCCCACGGGGGAGGGGGGGCAGGGACAAAGGTGCCTCCCTGGGCTCCTCTTACCTGCAGTTCAGCTGCTCTGTCAGAGTACCAGGCACAGGGGGAGCTGACAAGGAACAGAAATGTACTTCTCACAGTACCAAAGCTGTACGTCCAAGGTCAAGGTGCCGGCAGGGTCGGGCTGTGGTGAGGGCCCTCTTCCAGGCTGCAGACTGCCGGCTTCTCTCCGTGTCCTTGCGCGGCGGAAAGCGGTTGCTCTGTGGGGTCCCTCGTACCGGGGCACTAACCCCGTTCGGGACTCCACCCTCACGGCCTCTTCACCTCCCAGGGGCCCCGCCTCCTCCCGCCGTGGCTTTCGGGGGTAGGATTCCAGGATAGGGGTCTGGGCAGGACACAAACCTTCAGTCCATTGCACACGGGAATGGTCAGGGGTAGCCGCCACAGCCCGAGTTGGGGGTGGTGACCAGGGGCTCAGGACCCTTGAGGACGAAGGTCTCAGTCCCCGGGTAAAGCCCCAGAAACCGAGCAGTGACACCTATTACAGGAAAGGACACACACGTCCACTGTTGACTTATTCACTCAACATGCATGTGCGGGGCCCCGGACCACGTGCCTGGAAGTTTCCAGATCCCCGTAATTCCAGCCCAGGGGCAGGGAAGGGGCTCCGTGTCACTCACAGTTCTTGTCTGCAAGACACAGAAACTGGCTCGAGTTCATTAAGCAGTAAAGGCGTCTTGTAAAAAGAGGTGGGGAGACGGGGGACTTCTGGGATCATCTGTCCCCAGTGGGGCCAGCAGAGAAGTTGGGGTCCTCCAGGACGGGAGCACTGGGGAGGTGACAGGCCAGAGGAAGCCCTGCCCTCGGTGGACACGTTGCCTCCACGTTGTGCTTCTCTTTCTCCTCCCCCAGTCCCTGCTTTGTCTCTCGCCCTGACTCACTTCACTGGCCTTGCAGGCCTCTCCGTTACATAACTGTCCCCTGTCCCAAGGGCCCTTATGTAACCCAAGTCACCTCAGGCTCCCATCCCTGCCTCACAGCTCCCACCGTGGCTTCTCTGTCTGGAACAATCTTTCACAGTTGGCTGGGCCAAGCCCTCAGTGAGGGGGTGGGGGGAGGAGAGAGGAGGGGATGGGGGGTGGGGAGAGGGGCTGGACAAGGGCCTGGACAAGGCTCCCCTGGCAGCATAAGCTCTGGGGAACCCTCTTCTGCACGCCAAGCCCTAAGTCATGGCCTGTTGTCAGGGCTTTCTGATCATCACCCTCTCTGGGCCTCAACTTCCACTTCCGTAAAATAGGGGTGGAGGTAGCTGCACCCCCATGTTCCCTGCACCATGAGTCACAGTGGCCAAGACATGGAAACGGCCCGAGTGCTTGCTGACGGAAGGCTGGCTAAAAGACGACGTGGTCTATATGCGCCGTGGAATATTACTCAGCCCTCAAAAAGGCCGTCGCTGGCCTCCCATCGATGAAGCTGGAGGGCATCACACCCGGTGAGATAACCCAGGCGAAGTCCAATACGGCCTGATCTCACTTCTCTGCAGAATCTTAAGTGGAACACACAGAAATGGGAGCGTGGTGGTTGCAAGGGGCTGGGGGTCGCGGGGAGGTGACGGTCAAAGGAACGAGCTTTCAGTTATAAGATGAGTAAGTGCTGGCGATGTAACGTAGGGTGACTATACCTAACAACCCCGTAGTGTACACTTGAAATGTGCTAATAGCCCTTCAGTGTTTGGGCCACACACACGCAAAAGCGACTATTCTAACCTGTGAGGGAATGATGTGTTCATTAGCTTGATTGCAGTAGTCATTCCACAGCGTACACACATGTCAGATCGTCCCTCCGCACGCCTTAAATATATGCATTTTTGTTTGCCGTTTATACGTCCATAAAGCTGGAAAATTTTCAGATAAAATAAAACGGGAATATAGTACAGCTCATAGGATTGTCACGGGATGAGAAATGTTACCGATAATACATAACACTGACATACGTGAACGTGCACGGCACACCGGACATGTGAGAGAACTGTTGGCTCCCCTTGTAGGAGAGATGGTTCCAGACAAGTGTGCCTTGGCCAGTAGTTCTCAAACGTTATGTTCTTCGAACCCTTCCACAATGTGCAAATGGCTAGGCCGCCTCAAAGAGCTTCTGTTTAGGTGGGTTATACCCTGTTTTAAATTAAAGCCAAGGAATTGTATAAAGTATTCATTCATGTAAACATAACAGTAATCAACTCGTTACCTGTTGGCACAAAATCTCTTCATGGACACTAACGGTATTTCCCCAAACCAGAGACACTTCATGAGGAGCACGGGAATCGCTCACATTTTTAAAAAATCTCTGTTTGGCCGAACCCCAAGAAACCCACGAATCCACCTCCGGATCCCACATCTGCCGTCGCTTTCAGCCCGCTGCGGCATCACGTGTCCCAGAGCTGCTGGAAGCTTCCGCCGTGCGCTCAGGAGGGTGAGAAGGGCGAACAGACCTTCGTACTGTGATGAGAACGAGTCTCGCTCTTACTGCCCTCCACATCCCAACTCACCGCTGCTGGGGACGTGGGGGTGGAGCAGAAAAGCATTTTGCTCCCGCCTCTGCGTTCCTGTGGCCGGGCTAGTCATCAGACTAACAGGAGATCCGTGAACGGGAGAAAATGGCCCGGGTGCACATGCTGGGGTGCCGTAGGAGGCGCCCCAAGGAGGCACTGCTCAGTCGAGGTCTGTCTGGCATTCTGGAGACGGCGTGGGAGTTGGTGGGACTGCAAAAGGCAGGAGGGCCATTCACGTGGAGACGGAAAAGCAGATGCTTGGTGAAGAAATGCTGGGTGGGCCATCTTCCACAGTGGGACACAGAGAGGACCGTGACCAAATGGGCCCTGCTGGGTTCCTCTGTGATACCAGCCAGGAGAGGGAATATAACCATTAACTATCATATTAATCAACCCACACGAAGGGCTTCCCACGTGCGACATTCTATGTGAAGGGCTTTACATGTATTCGCTGTTTCACGTTTGTAACAACCCGGCAGGCGTGTACCTGGGAGGTGAGCTCCCTCCTATGAGGAAACTGGGGCTTCGAAAGGTAAACTTGCCCGCGTAGTTCCAGCAGGTACCACCAGGTGGCAGTGCCCGCCCACTTTCCAATCCCGCAGCCTGCCCGCACGCCGCGGAGGGGCGCGACCGCCACTATTTAAGGGTCGCCTCCTGGGTGCTAGAGGATTCGCTCATTGCCTTCCGGTTGTCCTTAAAAATAGTAAAAGCTATTCACGGAGCCGGTGGTCTGGCCAGCCGAACGCCGGCTTGGCGGGGCGGGAACTAGGGGGAGCCTCGGGGGCAGGTCCGTGGCCCCCAAAGATCAGGGCAGGCCACTACCCCCGGAAAGGCGTGTTATCTGCCACCGTACTGCCTCCCCACTCCCCCACACCCGCCGCAGGGAGACGGGGAGCAGGGCCCGTGTCTTGCAGGGCTGATGGGATGGGGTGGGATGAAGGGGGTCTCACTGAGAAACTAGAGTTGGGGGTCCCCAAAGTTCTGGGGGGGGGGATATGGGAGACCTGAGGAATGCGGTCTAAGGTCACCCAGGGAACCAGCTCCGCGGGAGTGATGGAGCTCAGCGCCCCGGGCCCGGCGGAGGCAATGTCCACCTAGGACCCTTCCCTCCCGCTGGTTCCGACCCCACCACCGGGCTGCGCCCTGGGCCGCGGAGTGCGGGCGGCAGCCGGGACGGGGGTGGACGTGTGTGGACGTGGTGGTGTGCACGGCGCGCTGGCGGTGGGGATCCCACGTACGCGCACCCCGCAGAGGGGTGCACCGTGCGGACGAGCGAGTACGTCTGAGGTGGCCAAGGACGCGGGCGCTGACCCAGTCTGCGCAAAGGGACAAGGACACGGGGGTGCGGGGAGCGCCCAAGTGAGCAAGGGCTGCGTTTCCACCTGCGTGGAGGAGGCCAAGCCGCGCGTGGGTGCCCGCCGACTTTGGGACGCGCGCCGCGGGACCCTCTCTGCGTCCCGGATTCGGTGCCGCTAGGTTGAGGGGAAGTCACGGTTTAGGAGCCCACGCTGGAGCGTGTCCCGGGTGGGGCAAAGGCCCTCACTGGGACACTCGTGGGACCATCCCTCCGTGTGCGTGTTCCTGCAGATGGATCGACCTGCGGACCTGTCCCGCGCCTCTGGACTGCTTGTGGCGCACTGTGGATGCGGAGTGAGTGTCCCCGAATTCGGGACATGGAAGGGGGTCGCCTCGGTGCTTTGTGGGGCTGGCGCGGGTGGGCGCGGGGCGGGGTGCGCAACAGTCAGCAAGGCGGCTTGCGGGCGGGGGGCGGGGGCCCCGGGCTCTGAGGCTCCGGGGGCGGGGCCTGCGGGGCGGGGCCTGCGGGGGGCGGGGCTGCGGAGGGGCGGGGCTGCGGCAGCTGCAGCAGCGCGGGCCGGGCCAGGGGGCGCCTCGCGCGGCAGCGGTTCCCGAGGGCGATGCAGTGAGGCCGGACCGGCGGGCAGGCGCGCGGGGCGGGGGCCGCGGCCGCCCTGCAGAGATGTGACTCGGGCCGGAGGCCAGCGGGAGCGTCGGCGCCGCGCGGCCGCGGGGTAAGTGAGTGCGAGCCGCGCCGATGGGGTGCAGGGCGCTGCGGGGACCCCAGAAACTTTTCCTGCTGTGGACTTGGGAGGACTCGGGGGTCTGCAGCTTATGTTTCACTGATCTCCCCAAGGAGTTCGTCTGTTGCGGGAGATGGGGGATCCGTGTGGAGGGGAAGCCACCGTGCAGCGGGGAAGGAGCCGCAGAGGGCAGGGTGGGGGTGCGGGGAGGGCTGGGGACCCTTGGGGCGGGGTGGCTGTGTCCCCGGGCCAGCTGCAGATCCAGGTCTGGGGGCGACCACAGGGAAAGGGCAGCTGGGAGTCGTGTGCAGGGGTCCCGCGGTGCCTGAGTGACTCGTCGTGCGCGGGCGGGCCCGGGGTCCCCGTGGCACGCCTGCGGGGCTGATCACAGACGGGGCAGACCGAGCGCGGGGCGCAGGGGCCAGGCCGGGGGTAAGCTGCCGCACCTGCCGCGGGGGCTGGGGGCCGAGCTCACAGCCCGCCTGGCTGCGCACTACGGGACAAGGAGGGGACACTGCGGGTGAAAGAAGGCAGAGCTGAGACCTGGAGCTGGGGGACAAATGGGGGGCGGCCGCATACAATGGCTGGGCGGGGGGTTAGCGTTTCTGTTCAGACCAAGCTGGGGGTGAGGACTAGCCCTGTGCTGCGTCCCTTCTCCGTTGGGGGACACGGGCTCCCATCTTACCACCCTCACCCGCCTTGGCCTGGGGGAGCTGGTTCAGCAGCCCGGGAGGGGGCCACCGACCTTGCCGCATAGGACGGCCCCGGCGCCGCTGGCGGGTGCACTGCCCGGCCCTTGCTCGGCAACACCCAGGCCTAGCCAGTAACACCCCCACCGACCCCCACACACACGCTGTCCCCTCTTCGCTAAGGGGGCGGCTCCTTGCAGCGCGGACAAAGGCCCCTGGAGTGTGGCGGGCAACGGCGTCCCTGTCTGGGGCCCCGGCCCACGCGCCACATTGGCCGCCCAGCTGCGCCAGGACTGGGGGGCGGGGGACACCTGAGCAAAAGCCCGGGAGGAACTGGGGGGTCCTTGCAAAGACCAGCGGAGCTGGTGGGGCGGGGGAACTTGGCACAAAAGCCTCGGAACTTCAGCCAAGGACCCTCATTCAGAAGTTTCCTGGTGGGGTGGGGGCTCTCGGAGCGTTCAGACTCTGGGTTAAACTGCATGCAAACGGCCGTAAATAAAATGCAAATCGGGCGACCGGGGCCCTCCACCAGGCCAGTTTTGTTTCTAGATCGTGGAGGACCAGACGGAGATGAAAGGGGAAGGATTCGCCATTTGGGGCGCAGGCAGTCTTGTTAGAAAGAGGAGCTCCAACTCGTTCCTGGTTCATTTGCTGTTTCAATACGTGAGGCAGCAACAGAACTGGGGCGCTCGCTGCGGGGCATAACGTGGCCAAGCCCCGGCTCTCGGGGTGCTGGGGCGGTGGCGAACACACACGGAACCAGCACACGGAGTAAACAGACAGAATTTCCCATCCAGCTAAGGGCTGCCAGGAAAGTCACACAGTAAAAGAAAGTGACGAGTTCGAGGACATCAGGAAAGACTGGGGGAGTGACATTTTAGTGGAGCCCCTGAAGATGGGTGGGGGTGGGGGGTCCTCACCACTGGGAGATCTTGGGGGAAAGACTGAACCAGGCAGAGGGCTCTGCAAATGCAAAGGCTTGGAGGTGGGAAAGAAGTCAGAGGCACCGAACAAAGACTATTGTGGCTGCAGCTCGTAGGCAGATGGGGTGGGGGTGGGAGGGGGGCAGGGACGAGTCAGACCTCGAATTTGGGGGCCATGGAGAAAAGGCCTTTTGCTTTCATCCTCCTTGGGCCCGTGAACCCTTAGAGAGTTTTGGGTGGGAAGGTACAGGATCTGGTTTGTAAAAGCTCCTCTGACCTCAACGAGGACATGCAAAGCAGCTTCTGCCTCTGGGGATGGCAGGGCGCCGGGACCCTCCGAGGATCCCCGCTCCAGCCTGTGGGGACCGCTTTCAGCCTGGCCAGCCCTGGGAGCCTGCTCAAGGAGTGGCTCAGGTTTTAAAACCTACTCCCCACTTCTAAGCAGTTCTTGTCCACCCTCAGCACCCCCACCCAGGGCCCATGGCGCCACAAACACTTCCATGCAGAGCTTCCTGGGGGTTCAGAGTTAGTCACATTTTCTTCTCCGAATTACAGCCCAAGAGGAATCAGCCAGCCTGAAAGGGCAGCCAAGGATGCAGTTTGCATTTAAATGATCGCTTTTATTTACGGGATCGGAGCTGCTCTGCATATTCATGTGCAAAGAGCTTGTGCTCTAGAAACCCTGCTTACTAACCTCTCCGAGTTCCTCAATTCGAGGGCCCCCAAAGAAACGGGGGGTCTGGGCCGCGTGGGGAAACGAAGATTCGGAGACGGTGTAACTTGGTAAAGAGAACAGGCTGGGTGAGACTGCAGCTCTAGGAAAGAGCTTCAAGTTAGGAAACCGAGTAACACTTGAATCCTGTCCGGCAGGAAATGCCCCAGCGCCTGGAACGGGAGTGGGCTGGGCCAGGGCGGGATGCTGGGCCCCGGCCAGACGTGGGGGTGGTCAGCAGGGGGTGCGGGGGGAAGGCCTCGAGGTCGGGAGTTGGGAGAAGTGGGTCTAGGGCCAGCTTGGCCCCTGGATTCCAGGAAGCCTCTGACCACGCTGCCTCTCCTCCCCGCTCATTTTTCCATTCTTCTGGCGAGCCCATGGGAATCCCATCTCCTTCCGGAAGCCGGGAACCCTCCATGCCCTGCGTGCCAGGCACCTGGCTGGGTGCCTTACGGAAGCCGGGAACCCTCCACGCCCTGCATGCCAGGCACCTGGCTGGGCACTTTTCGTGCATTTCTCACACCGGCCTCGTGAAGGCGGCACGACGGTTCTGTACATTTTACAGGCAGAGACTGAGGTCGGAGAGGTTAAGGGTGGCCCAGGGTCACAGTTCTGTCTGGCTTCCCTCCCCCTGAGGTCTTGTGAATTCTGTGCCAGGTATTTATGTGGGCACCGAGCTCGGAAACACGCCTGGGACTAGGAATGCCCCTGCCATCCGCCCGCGTTTTCCTTCCAAGTTCCAGTGCGTACCCCCATCTTTAGAGAAAGTGGGTTCAAGGTGCCTCTGACCTGCTGGGCCTGGGAGGGGGCGGTGGGGTGGGGGATGAGCGGTCTCCATGGCGCTCTGGGTGCGGCTGTCAGAGCGGCGTGTCCGGGACGGGGCTTGTACAACCTGTACCCCGTTTCACGTGTAGGAACGTGGGGGGCTGGTTCCCGGAGAATGGCACGTGTCTGGTCTCTGGGCGTCCTGGCCCCGAGTCCTCATCGGCGACACTGGTTTCAGGGTACCCAGGCGGGCCTCCGGTCCTCTGGTCTGGGTTCCTCTCAGGAAAAATCACCCTCACAGGGAGCTTCCCACTCAAGAGTTTCTGCTGCGGAGATCAGGGGGGCTTCAGGGTTCCCAGTGTAGACCACCCGCAAAGGCATCACCCCCGCACACCAGCTCAGGGACCGGCATCACCCCCGCACACCAGCTCAGGGACCGCCGGGAGTGTGATGGGAAGGCTGGAATCCGGGGCTGGACAAACACCTGGGGGAGCCCCACTACCAACTCCATTTCCATGGCAACCTGGAAAGGCAGTCCGAAAAGCTGACGGAGGGAGCTTAGCCGATCTCTCCTGCTTATTCGTATTTAACAGACGCCGTCAGTAAGCGCTCCCCCTGCCTGAGCCGCTGGCCTGAACCCCAGTAATTCTCCTGATCCTCACAACAGCCCCGCTCGATAGGTACTAGTCTCATCACCCTCATGCTGCAGATACGGAAACTGAGGCAAGAAAGGTTAAATCAGCTACCCGAGGTCACAGGGTACCGGCACGTGGCAGGACACAGTGCTCGGTGAGGAACTTCGGGCCTTGGGCACGCAGTGCCGTCCCTCCTGGGCGAGGAATCTTGCCTGCATTCCTCCCGGCCTCCGCAAGTCCCAGCTTGTGGGGAAACGGAGACACGCAGCCAGCGATCCAGCACCTGCCCTGGCCCCTCTGCAGGGGGAGAGAGGGAGGAAGGGGGAGAGAAAGACAGAGACAGAGACAGACAGAGAGAGAGAGAGTCTGTGCTGCAGGGTCTTTAACGGTGTCTGAACGAGGCCCATTTCTGGGAGCCTCGCTGGCAGCAAAGGTCATTAGTATGTGAGCCGAGGCTCACACATTCGTTCGCATTTCTTCCTTACTCCTTGGGAGGAGCTGCAGGCCCCTGTCCCACAGGTTTGTGGCCTCATATTCATCCTGTCCCAGGCAGCCTTGCCTGATGGCTGATGCTAAAGCTCCAGTCGGCACCGTTCAGTTTGGGCTTCATGGAGAGCTGCTGGCCCTGCAGTGGGGGCCGGTGCCAGGTGTCTAGTTCGACAGGAGGGGCTTACCCCTGACTGTGGGTGCCTCCTGGCCTCGGGTGGGGTCCTGGTGTCCCTGCTGCATGTGTCCCTGGGGTACCAGAGCATCTGCACACCCTTGGGGCTTGTGGAGATGGGGGTCCGGGCCCCCTCCCCGAGAGTGTGCCTTCTAACAAGTTCCCGGGGGACACTGGTGCTGTTGCCCTCCAAGGATAAACTTGGACTTAAGCCTCTCAGATCCTCAGTCTCTTCCTCTGTAAGATGGCAATGAACATCTGCCCTGCTGGTGACGTGAGGGTTGCAGAAAGTATTTAGCAATTCATTCATTCAGCAACTGGGCCGGGAGCCCTGCCTGTGTGCCAGGCACTGGGGGATCGGTACAGAACAAGACAGGCAGGGGCCTGGGGTGTGGAGGGGCATCAGACCAAAACAGTAACAAAATAAAATGATTGGAAATTGTGCTACATGCAGTAAAAACAAAGATCAAAATTACCGGCACAGAGTGTAACGGGGATGGGGAGAACCTGTTCAGATTGGCCAGCACAGGGCTCGCCAGGTGACATTTCTAGATCCCTGGCCTGTAGTAAGAGCCCAGTAACAATCGTACACTTGTTTGTCCCTTGGCTCTGCCCTCTAGCTGTGTGACCTTGGACAAGCCGGCTGACCTCCCTGTTTTATTTCCTGTAAAATGGAGGTAGTAATAGCCCTTGCTTCACGGGGTCGTGCTGCAGATCATAAAGGCGTTGCTATCTGTGAATGCGTGGAAGAATGCCTGTAGCATAATAAACTATGAGAGAGCAGTTATTGTCACTGTCACGGTGGCAGTCTCTGAATCCCCCAGAAATCCCAGCTGAGCAGAACCCAGATTCAGTCTAGGAGGCGGTATGCCGCCCGCCTCCTCATCACCGTGGACAGTGGTCTACAGATTGGGGTGGCTGTCGGCTCTTGGGCCCCGTGACAACCACCACCTTCCAAAGCCGTTGGCTGCTAAAACTGTAAAACCCGGGTGTCTGGTTCAGGCATGGCTGAATCCAGCCATTCACTGTATTAGGACTCTATGCCATCACGCGGAGTTTCCTCTGGGACAGGTTCTCCCCCTCTGGTGGTAGATAGGTCCTCTCCAGCTCCAGGCCTCTGCCCTTCTAGCTTATCAATGCCACGGAAAGAGAAGACCAAGAAGACCTCTTGCGGGTTAATTATACCAAAAATCTGGTGGGGCCCCGGTCCTGTCCATGAGCCAATCAGCGTGGCCAGGGGGCGGGATAAATGCTCTGATTGGCTAGGCCTGCACGGCGCTAGGGTAAATCGGGAACTCTTTTCAGAATTGGGAGAAATACTGGACGATCAGAACCACGGCTGTCCCGGAAAGAGAGGGTTCCACCCTCAGGAATAAAAGCAGAAGTCAAGGGTGTGCCCCTTCACCATGTCAGAAGTACACAGTCGCCATGTCGGCTCTCCCCACCATCCCCACTGGCTTTGTTGGCTGGAAGGCCAGTCAGGAAGGAGGGGGGCCGGGAAACCTCAAGTCCCAATTTACAGGCAGATCCCCAGACAGGAAATCTGGAGGGAGTGAGTGGAGGCAGCTAAAGAAGGCCAAGTTCTTGCAAGAAAGGGCCATGGGGTGCAGGCCTAAGGCTGAGCGGCCTGGCTGGTTCCCCATCAGCTCTGACCTCAGTTGTATAAACTGGGCTTCTCAACCTCCAAACTGTTGGCGTTTGACGCCGGGTAATTCTTTGCTGTGTGTGTTCCAGGGAGTTCCATGCTGTTCGTTGTAGGATTTTTAACAGCGTCCTACCTACTACTGCACAGTTGCACCCCTCTCCACACACACACACACACACACACACTCCCCAGCTGAAACAACCAAAAATGTCCCTAACCATGGCGAAATGTCCCCTAGGGTCATAGTTGCCCCTGGTTGAGACCACTGGCCTAGAGGATATGTGGGGAGAGGGTTGGTGGTCGAGACCCCAGAAGCAAATTCCTACCCCTCATCTCCCGCAGCCACACTGGGGGTGACATTGGCTGCTGCGTGACGTAGAGGGGCCACACGGGGTGTGTCCTGTTATTAAGTCTTTTAGTGGCCTTTGCCATTGATGAGATGTCTAGAGGAGTTGCACTGTAGGGCCCCTCCACCGTGTTGGGGGCTGAGGGCATTTTGTTCCAACATTTCCGGTTCTTGAATTTCCATTCCCGTCACAGGACTTTGTGACAAGCAGCTCTGGCCAGGACAATATTCTTGCAAAGGGTGGTGTGTTGGGGTAGTGCCATGGGGTAGGCAAGGTGAGTTACTCAACAAGCAGTTTTAACATTTCAAGAGAGAGAAGTACTTCAGTGTGTTGAGTTTTCGTTTAAGTGAGTCGATTCCAAGGACTTGCTGAGTCAGTGAAGGAAATAGCTGCACGCAGGTAGTGTGTAGACAAGGCACAAGTGGCTCTAGTGACTGATGTGGCAGGGACACGAATAGTGGCCAGACGGTGGGCCCGATTGCCAATGTTTGGGGTGCATCCTCACCCCTCGTTGACTTCAGCAGGATGCTGGGATGCCCGTGTAAGGAGCGTCTCTTCCCAGACGCCTTCTGTTCTGAGCCTGCCTTCTCTCATCTGTAGGCAAAGGTGACAGTCCCTGCCTCACCAGGCTCCTTCTCGGTCGGTGGCATCAATCATTTAACCCAGGCAGGATCAGAGCTGCTCAAGGGATCCTGAGAAGGAGCAGAGAGACGGCCGATACTGCATTTACTTAGGGGAGCCCCAGGGACCCACCGTGCCTGGAGGTGGCTGGTTATGGGCCCACGTGTGGGTGGAGCTAAGGCAGTGAGTCCGGCTGCAGGTGTGGAAGCTGGCCTGGAGCTGTGCCAGCCCGGCTCTCTGAAGGCCAGGCCACCCTGGTGACTTTGGCATTTACTGAGCATTGTGCCAGCACTGTACGCTAAGGCTTGCGTCCACACCAGTGGTGCTCATTCTGGTGACTTCACTCCCCCAGGGGACAGCTGGCAGTATCTAAAGATATTTTGGGTTGTCACAGTTGGGGGAGAGGGGGTTGCTTCGAGCATCTAGTGGCTGGAGGCCAGGGACGCTGCTAAAACAGCCTACTGTGCACAGGACGGGCTCCCCAACAAGGAAGGATCAGGCGCAAAATGTCAGTGCCGAGGCTGAGAAACCCCGGCCTGTGTCGATGAACAAGACAGTGTCCCTGTCCTCCTGCAGCTAGCCGTGCAGAAAAACGGGAAGAGGAGGAAGCGGGAGAGAGACAACGGACAGAGGCACAAGGCGACAGACACGGTCAGAGCTAAGCAATAGAGGAGGCTCCGGAATGAGGTGTGGCCTCAGCTAAGGTCTGAGGGGACGTTAGAGCACAGACCAGCGGGGGAAGGGACACCCAAGCAGAGGGAGCCCAAGGGCCAGGGGAGACTGGGCTAAGCGCATCCCCAGCTTGCGTGGGGGCCCGAGAGAGTGCCAGGGCGCACCCTGGCTGGAGCGCGAGAGGACGGGTTCTCCGGAGGAGGGACATGGGTGGAGAGGGGAGTGTGGCACCCAGGAGGACAGTTCATCCCCATTGCACGTACATTTGAAATGCTGGGGGTCTCCCAGGGGCTGGGTGACCTTGGGCGCTGCCTGGTCACCTGTGTGAGGACCGGATGGGGTGCTTGCCTGGCCGAGAGCGAGTCATTGCTATTAGCTGCTCCCACAGAGAGACCGCAGCAGGGTGACACGTGCCATCGTCCCGGCAGGCCTCGGCCCATGACTGTGTCTTTAAAGTTTCATTTCATTCCCTTATTTTTAAAGAGCTCAGACGTGGCCTCCAATTCAAAGAGCACGAAAGGCTGTTCAGAGAAAGCGCGTCCCCCTCTCCCCCGAGCCCCCCGCGATGGTGACTCCGGTTGTTCGCGGGGCGGGCGAGGTGCAGACGGGGACCGAACTCCATCCACTGCCCCGCCCCCGCCCCCCACGACTGGCTGTGCTGCCCAGAGATGGGGGCGCCCTTTCCCGAAGGTCCGAGGTACCTACCTCGTTGTGGGCTCGCGGGTTTGAAGTGGGGTGGGTCTTATGAAAGAAGTGGGGTGAGTGGGAGTCTTACGATGAATCCATCTTTCCCTCCCCCCCCCCGGAACCTTCCTGGACCTTCCTGGACCGTTCGTGGGGTCAGAGAGAACGATGAGAACCCACCAAGCCCTCGCCTTTCTCCTGCTCTTTGTGATCGCCTCCGGGGCCTCCGAGAACGCCAGCACGTCCCGGGGCTGCGGGCTGGACCTCCTCCCTCAGTACGTGTCCCTGTGCGACCTGGACACCATCTGGGGCATCGTGGTGGAGGCCGTGGCGGGGGCGGGCGCCCTGATCACGCTGCTTCTGATGCTCATCCTGCTGGTGCGGCTGCCGTTCATCAAGGACAAGGAGAAGAAGGACCCGGTGGGCCTGCACTTCCTCTTCCTGCTGGGGACCCTCGGCCTGTTCGGGCTGACGTTCGCCTTCATCATCCGGGAGGACGAGGCCGTGTGCTCCGTGCGCCGCTTCCTCTGGGGCGTCCTCTTCGCGCTCTGCTTCTCCTGCCTGCTGACCCAGGCGTGGCGCGTGCGCCGGCTGGTGCGTCACGGCAAGAGCCCCACGGGCCGGCAGCTGGTGGGCCTGGCGCTGTGCCTGATGCTCGTGCAGGTCATCATCGCCATCGAGTGGCTGGTGCTGACGGTGCTGCGCGACGCCAAGCCGGCCTGCGCCTACGAGCCCATGGACTTCGCGATGGCCCTCATCTACGACATGGTACTGCTGGTGGCCGCCCTGGGGCTGGCCCTCTTCACGCTGTGCGGCAAGTTCAAGAAGTGGAAGCAGAACGGGGCCTGCCTCCTCGTCACCGCCGTCCTCTCCGTGCTCATCTGGGTGGCCTGGATGACCATGTACCTCTTCGGCAACGCCGAGCTGCGGCAGGGAGATGCCTGGGGCGACCCCACCTTGGCCATCACGCTGGTGGCCAGCGGCTGGGTCTTTGTCATCTTCCACGCCATCCCCGAGATCCACTGCGCCATCCTGCCCGCCCCGCAGGACAACACCCCCAACTACTTCGACACGTCGCAGCCGAGGATGCGGGAGACGGCGTTCGAGGAGGACGTGCAGCTGCCGCGCACGTACATGGAGAACAAGGCCTTCTCCATGGACGAGCACAACGCAGGTCAGCGGGGCGCCGCCGCCCGGGGAGGCGCCGGGGGCCCCTGTCCCGAAAGGGCGCTCGTCTTTCCCTGGGGTGGGGGGGCCGCAGCCGTTAGCCCCTGTCAGTGTTCATTTACAATTTGTATTTATTGAGATGCTTTTCCTATCAGTTGCCAACTCCTTTAATATAAAAGCCCGGGTTTCTGGCTGCTTCGGCCAAGTCGGACCTGGAGATGCCAGGCCTCGGTGCCCAGCTCGTAGCCATTGTCCGGGGCTGCCCAGAAGACCCTGCCGCCCACCCCTCACCGGGATGTGGCGGCCCCTGTAGATGGGGATTGGCTTCCTGTTTGCCGCACTCCCCACCATTCCCTATTGCCCCTACCCAGCCACTCTGCCGTGTCCCCATGAACTACCTGGCTCCCTGCAGGGGTGGTGTTTGCAGCCCGCGTGCCACGTGGTGAGGGGCCGTGCTCGTGTCCCCTCCCCTGCATCCGGCCCTGAGAGCATATGAACTTGAGCCCTCGAGTCAGATGTCTGGGTTCAGATCCTGCTCCCGCCACTTGCTAGAGGTGTGACTTTGGGTCGATGACGTTGCCCTCCCTGAGCCACAATCTTTCTCTCTGCAAAAGAGAAGTGAGGGACTGTCCCTCAGAGCTGCACTGAGAAGTAACATGCAGAGTGACACCCTAAGGGGCTCTCATGGGACCCGGCGTGGGTGGGGCCTGACACCTGGGTGGTTGACTTGGGAGGTCAGGGTGGGGTCACCTCTGGGAGCTCCAAGGGCCCTTCACGGGCCAATTCCTATGGTGCCAGGGGAGCCACCTCTTATGTGGCTCCTCCTGGAACAGGACCCCCTTTATCTGAGCCCCGTGGGCTCCCCTGCGACCTCAGTGGTAGTGGGAATGCCCAAAATGGGCGTCAGTTTTTGTACATTCATTGGGGAATTGCTCTGTCACTGTCAGGTTCTCAGAGCTGTCTGTGTCCCCTGGGGGGTTAAGAACTTGCTGGTCTAGTTTCCCTGCAGTGAAATGGGGGTGCTGAAACTACCCACGTATTCAGGCCTTCAAAAGTGCTTAGCATGGCCCAGGTACCGTCTGAGCATTTTAGTGGCTCATCTCATTGAATGCCTACGGTAACCCGGCGAGGCCCGTTTGGCAGACAGGAAACTGAGGCACAGAGAGGTTAAGTGAGTCGCCCAAGAGGCAGAGCCCGGGTGTGAACCCAGGCGGGCTGCTTCCAGGGCCGACACGCTGGACCGCTCGGCCACAGACACCCTGGACCCTCTGCTCTTCGCTCATCTCACCGGCCTGTCAGGACAGCTCTGTGCATTGCGAGGATGGGTTAGCGGTCCCGTTTCAGAGCCGGAGGTCGAGGCGGCTTGTTCAAGCTCGCGCTGTGAGGGCACAGCAGAGCCGGGGAGGGGGGAGGCTGGCCTTCCGAATCCCCTTCCATGCATCCTCTCCTGGGAAAATGCAGCCGATACGTCCTGTCCACGTAAGATGCACGAGATCAAAGGGGCCGGGGGCCCAGGTCTGGGACCAGCAGTGCCAGAGGGTGATGGGAGTCCAGAGCTGCCCCCACCCCATCTGTTTCACACCCTGACACCTACCAAAGCCAAGTGACTCTTTCCCAAAACAAATATATCTTTATTCTTCCTTTTGGATGACAGAAGATCAATAGTAATCGCGTAAAAGTTTCGGCAAGCAAAAATAATAAATATTGCTCCAAGTCCCATTGCCCAAAGGCAGGGACTGCTGACGATTTGCTCACTTCTGGTCAGACACCTCTCGATGAGTCTGCCACCTCTGTCTTACACACACACACACACACACACACACACACACACACACACACGGGAGAGCCATTCTTAACCTGGCTGCCCATTATAGACTCACCTGGGCAGCTTAAAATATGCCCAGTGCCTGCCCCTCATTCTGAGTAAGTGTTGGGTGCAGGCGTTTCTTTTTAAGCTCTCCAGGTGATTCTAAGACGTAACTGGGCTGAAACCAGCAGCCTGAGGGATGCTGTGCATTGTGCTTGCTTCGCGCAGTCTCGCAGCTGGAGGCCCTTCCGGTCAGTGACCACAGGGCTACACACCCCCCTTTTCGAGATGGGGAGCTTTCCATCAGGCACCGTCACCTTGTTTTCTGATCTTCACCGGGCAAAAATATTCCACTTGTTCTGGCTTTCCATGTAAAGTCACGCCACAGTGAACCCTCTTATCCATTCATCTCTGCACCCTGGATCACTTAACTCCTTGCAAAAACAAACACAAAACTCCTAGACTGCATCCACGAGTCACTTTACATCTTGATATGTACTGTCAGACGCACCCCCCGCCCAGAATGGTGGGCTGATTTACTGGGCCCCCTTAATCATCCTATGAGAGCCCCGTTGCCCCACTTTTTCACGGACCTTGGATGCCGTCACTTTTTTTTACTAGTTTTGCATCGTCCCCGAGGCTTGTCCACCAGCATTCATGTCGGCAAAGCCGGTCCCCTCAGGAAGGTCAGAGAGAGAGGCTAAACGGGCATCCGGGCTGGGCCTGCCTTTGTTCTAGAAGCCCTTGCTTTGCTAGCTGGGGGACACTTGGGCACACTCCCTTGCTACAGCGAGAACAGCTGTTGTCATCTTTGGTGCTGACCTCAGCCAGCTTGTATTTTAGGGAACCAGGATCCGCCAGGGGCCTTGCCGGGGAGCCCTGGTGGCTTGCTTTCTCTTGCATTTTAAAAACCAGCCAGCCTTTCAGGTCCTCTTCCCCGAGGGTCTGTCCCTGACCCTTCAAGAGGTGGGAAGGGCATTCCCCAGGCCGGCCTGTGGCTCAGCTACACCCCAGGGCCCCAGCAGCCTCCTTCCCCTGAGTAGGACCCCCGATGTATACACCTTCTCCAGTCTGCTGCTTATTAAGGAGCAACAAGGCACGAGGCATGTGGGTAAAAAGATTAAAATACACTGAGGGAGGTAGCACCTCAGGTCACATCTTAGAAAGTGTTAACAAGGCGCATGAAACGTTCACCTCTCAAAGGAGCAGGCAGAAAAGTGTTCTTTCTTCTCTTCGGGGATTTGGGCCCTCAGATTGCTCTGAGCCCTGGCTTCCCAGGTGAGGAAGGCCCTGAATTGGCTTTGTGGACAGGGCCAGTCTAGCCTCACTTGCAGCGTCTTTGATTCCTGTGGGGACCCCCTTATGGGTGAGCCTTGCTTGCCTTTCAGAGCTGACCTAGGTCAGAGTGGAGTGTTCGTCGGGATTCTTGAAGTTGCAAGTAATAAAAGATCTGATTTGAATCAGCTTAACCAAAACAACAACAAACTAATGTACTAGGGACAAGCTTCAGGAATGGTGAGATCCAGGAAGCTCAAGGTGACATGATTTGGAGTGGGGGTGGGGGTGGGGGACGCTCAGGCCAAGGGCCCCCACAGCCGGCCAGGTATCTGGAAAGCTGTGCTGTTTGGTCTTCCTTCTCTTCAGGCAGGTCCAGGCTAGGCTAGCAAGAGTCCCTGGACGGTGTCCTCTGTCCCCCAGTCTGCACCCTGGTCCCTGCTTTGCTGCTTCCCAAAACGGGCATCCCCTAGCTCAGGGGTAGCAGGCTGTTGAAGGCCTGGAGACGCTGAAGACAAGGAGGTTTGCATGATATGTCTTGGCACGTGCGGTCCCCACCCTGCCTCAGTTTCTTTGGTCCACTCTGGGATCCGCTGCTCCTCGTGTCACTTAACTTCAAGCTGTGTCTTGTGGTTAAAGCATTATTTGGAGCCAGTAGCCTGGAGTGAACACAGATTCATTCTCTGCCTGGGTTCGAATGCTGGTCCTGCCACTTACAGCTGTGTGACCTTGGGCAAGTTACTTAATCTCTCTGTGCCCCACGCAAAGTGGAGATCGTGAAAGTGCCTGTCGTGCTGTGAAAATGGAAGGAATTATGTACCTGACGTGCTTTCGCAGTGCCGGCCTCCTGGTTGGCACTCTGTGAAGGTTAACTACACACGTACGACAAGGCAGTTTTGGTCCCTGTCCCCAGGAATTTGTAAAACTCCCAAACTCTCTTGCTAGTGTATGGCCAGAAAAAACGACTCCCTTCAGGAGGACTTTGGGGAGAGGCTTTTCCTACCAAAGCACGGTCCCTGCCTCTGGCGAGGACGAAGGTGGTGGAGATGCCATCGCACAACTGAGACGGACTTTTGTTTTGCGTTTTATAGTACTTCTGGCTCCAGGATTTTTTTAATAGGCTGGTTTTTTAGAGCCGTTTCAGGCCGGACGTCCAGGAAGTGCCACGTGCCCCTTGCATTAGTGTGCCGGGAGGGTTGCCGTTGAGGTTTTTGCCTTTTCCAGAATATTCCAATTGGAATTGCACAGTAGGGAGCTTCTACCGACTGGCTTCTCTCACTTAGCCTTGTGCATTTACGTTTCCTCCATGCCCTTTTGTGATCAAAAATAAAAGGTGGGGTGGAACCTCCCCAAGTACAGGGCACATGCGCAACGCCGTCTACCCACCCACCTTTCAGTGTCGAACGGCACTGACCCCTTTTGCCCCCTTTTTCTAGAAATAACCCCGCCCCCATGACTGGACCCTTCGTTTCCCATAGAGATGACCTCTGTCACGTCCTGATGTCCCCACGTCCATGTGACGGTGGAGGGTGTGGTGCTGAGCAGTGTGATGATGTTGAACTTAACACGAATGGCATTCTGTAGTGAGGGGGTCTTCCGTCAGAGAGAGACCTTCCGGGGGACACAGGTAGTTCCTCGTCACCTGTGGCCTGCAGGGCCTTGGGGGTTGGTGGCGGGGGAGGCTAGAGGCTCAGCCCTGCCCCACTCCATCGGCCAGCTGCCTGGATCCCACAGACTTCCCCCCGCCACCCCGAGATGGGTCAGGCTCCAAGAGACCAGAGAACAAAGCCCCGTTGTGACTTTGGTTTGAAATCAGGCTTGTGACACAGGGGAGGCCGGGTGAGGGGGAGGGTGTGTGCCCGGAGCGTGGTGTTGACGCAGAAGAAGAAAAGAAAACTGTGTCTGTTTTGTTTTTGTTCCGTTTTTGGGGTGTTCTGTGTGGCTGTCCCCGCCCCCACCCCCCAGCTCTCCGGACTGCAGGGTTCCGCAACGGCAGCTTGGGGAACAGACCCAGCGCGCCGTTCAGAAGCAACGTGTACCAGCCCACCGAGATGGCCGTTGTGCTCAACGGCGGGACCGTGAGTATCAGGAGGTGATGTGGGGGCGGCACCCTGAGAGCGGTACGGGGGGCGGGGGGTGGCAGCTTGGAGCCTCCACGGGGACACACCGCTCCGTGGGGCTGCCGCGGGGCCCGCGTCGACAGCCCCGCAGCCCGAATGCATGCGATGCTTCCATCGTCTCCCCCGCCCCCGTCTCCACGCACAGAGACCCCACCTGTACTTAGGGTGCTGCCCATAGGTCCGTTGGAAAGAGTCCCTGCTTCTTAGAAGTCTCTGGCTTTCATTGTGCAGAAGGTACCCCCTCTCTCTGCCCGGGAGGTGACTTCTAGGAAAAGCTCAGAGTCATGGAGGCTGGCGGACTGTGCTGACACCCAGTCTCTCTTCGTCCCCTTCAGTCCCCGCCATCTTGGTGCCCCCCAACCCCCACTCCTTACGAGTTCCTTTAAGAATTGGAAGTGATTGTCATTTCCCTCCCACGCACACGACGGCGGGTTTACTTATCTGACGCCAAACAGGCCTTCGGCAGCCGCGTCACTGCTTGTTTTGCCTGCGCAGAATGACATCATCTTGTCCCTCCAGCGGTCCAGACGCGCTCTCATTCCCACGTTTGATTTCCAAACATAGCTCCGTGCTTCCTCCAGAGACAGCGCATGAGCCAGCTTACGTGTGTGAATAGGATTTCCATTCTTTCTATCATGTGCCGATTCCATCACTCAGCCTGGGCTGCTTTGGTTCGCGACGTCAGTCGGGGACGGTCTTTGACCTCCAGAGGGGACTCGGCTTTTCCTGGCCCTGTGGATGGCGTGCTGGGCTCGGGTTTGGGACGGGCCCCAAGGCAGCAGGCCTCGCAGGTGTGCATTCTGCAGACCCCGTGCTGGCGGCCTAGAGAAGTCTGACGCCCTTAAGGCGTTCGGGCCCGGGCGCTGTCATAAATGTGGTCAGAAAGTGGCCCCACCAGTCCTCATCCTGGTCCCTGCGAGGCACAAAACCACCGTGGCCGTAGGGAGTGGAGGGGGACTCTGGGGAAGCCAACAGGACGTCCGTGCTGAGCCAGGGAGCCGGCCTTGGGGCGGCAGGGCCCGCGGCCATCGCCGCTTTCTGTTAGGAAGGAGCCAGGTACCTGAGCTGGTGGCCCGCGGTGGCCGTGTCGGTGTCGCCGACCTGGCACGGCCCCGGGTTCTCAGTGTGTTATCCTTGTTTCCAGATTCCCACCGCTCCGCCAAGTTACACTGGAAGACACCTCTGGTGAAAGGCCCGCGTTGCAGAGAATAGGAGTCCCTTACCGACTTTATTCCCTGGCTGCGTCTTCCCTGAGGGAGACGGCAGTAACCGTAGCCGAACGGGGCCGCGCCTCCCAGCCAGGAGACTTGGAAATCCTAGACGAGGGGATTTCGTGTAAATGTGACCACTGCTGAACGGAAAAGCTAACACCAACTGCCGTCCCCGCCCCCGCCACACACACGCACACGCACGTGCACACACACACGCACGCAAGTGCACACACACGCACACATGCATGCACCACGCACACAGATGCACACACATGCACTCACGCACACAGACGCACCCACTCACGCACACAGACGCACATGCACGCACTCACGCACACAGACACACGCACGCATACGCACAGACGCACACAGGTGCGCACGCACGCGCACACACATGCACGCGCGCACACACACACGAACACACATGCGCGCACACACACGCACAAACACACACACGTAATACCAGACCAGCCTCAACCCCCGCCAACTAAAGCCAAGCTAATTGCAAATAGTATTAGGCTCCCTCAAAAACGTGGCCGGGAAGATGGTTTCATCCTCGGGGGTAGCGCAGACCAAGTTCACAGCCGCCGGGCCGGGCTGGTGTTGGCTGGATACGGAGGATCCCACAGCAGCGCCCCTCCTCGCCCCCGGGTGGCCTCCCCGAGGTGACCGTCCTGCTGAGGAGGGCTGCACGTTTCAGGGGGCTCAGGGCCAGTTCAGGAGGTGTGGGTGTGATCCCAAGGAGAGGCCCAGTCGAATCACGGGGCGAGTTTCACAGCCAGTCGTGGGACAGGGACACTGACGTGTGCCAAAGAGGAGATGCTATCTGGAAGCTGAAGTGACCATCCCTTGTGCTAGGAAAGGAAGCCTGCCTCCTTCCCGGTGTTGCCATAGCAACACTCTGGCTCCAGGCAGCAACCTCTTCCCCGACCATCCCTCCCTTGTCCTGCACAGAACCAGTGCTCACACCACAAGCAGAAACGGGGCCCCAGCTTGCAGCCCCCCGAGTGGCAGGACGCAGATTTTCCAGGTCGATGGCACGGGCAGGGCATCCCGGGGCGCCCTCTGGGGTGGAGAGGTGACACCTTGGCGCCTAGCATGCAGCCAGTTCTTGGGCCCTTCAGGTGGATGCAGTAGAAGTCCCAGTGGGGCGGAGCGCGTGAGGCTCTCTCACTGCTCTGGGAGGGTGTGGGGGACATGTTGGTGTTCTGGCACGTTCCATGGTAGGGGTTCTCTTCCAAGCGCATTGTTCTGCCATGGTTTCCATCTGTCCTCAGGAAGTCACTCCTTGGTTTTTGGCATTTCGCACATCTCGGCCATTCACCGCCCCATGCTTTCTGCACTGTTTGGCCAGCATAATCGTAGCCATGGTTCGGAGCAGAGCCTTAGCCTGACGCACGCCCCGTAGACGTGAGGGTGGGTCCTTCGCAGACGCTCTAACCACTAGACTGCTTGTTTCTGTAAAACAACCCGTGAGCCTTTATCCTTTAAAGCAAATGACAAAGGTTAGTGTCTGGGGGGGAACTGATTTCTCCCTGAGCCATGTGTCTGAGCTGAGTATGTTTTAATAAACCTTCTGATTTTTCTCGAGGCCCTAGTGTCCGCTGCGTCCTGTCCTTGCCCACACGCCCCATCCCTGCAGAGCACTGGGGCAGACAAGGCCGCTCCGGCCATCCCTGCGAGGCCCTCCTCCGGGTGTTCCATCCTGCTAGCACATTCCTTGTCACCGCGCTTGGGGAAGGGACAGCATGGCACCAGAATGCCGCCCGACCCTGACCTTCGGGAAGCCACCCGCCCCTGCCCTGAGCATGTGCTTGCTTGTGGAGAGTCCGATTCCAGGGCCCTGCGTGAGGAGAGTCCTTGGGCAGACTGAACACTTGGGAGTACTGGGCAGGGGTGGGCAGGAGAGAAGCCAGGACCTGGGGTGGTGGGGGGGCGGGGGCGGCTGCATGCAGACCCAGAATCCTCAAAACGCAGAACTCTGCGAACCCCCGGAGCCAGGCCGGTAGAAACCAACTGCATTACACGTTCTTGTGCCAGGAAACGGTCGCCCACCCCCGCCCCCTGGAGTCCTTCGGCGCTCCCTGAGCCCACCCGTGACCCCGTCTGCACGGGCCCCCTTGCAGAAGGGAGCAATGCTCACGGTTTCCTAAGCTGCTGCTGGTCCAGGCGCGTACGGTGAGCTCAGCAGGGACGGCTACAAGCAGGAAGCCCCGTTTCACCGCCCTAAAACTGGAGCCAGCTTGGAGCCGTGGGGAACCTCACCTGATGAGATCTTTCCTCCCTTCTTTTCTTTTTCAACCTGTTACGTTACTGCGCCCTGGGTCGGGTTGGGTTGGGTTTGGACTTTAAGATGGAGAGCGGGCCGAATGCCCTCCCACAGCGGGCAGAGGCTCGGCGCGTGCGGGGACAGGGTAGGGAAGGTACTTCTCTGCCATCCAAGCACGAACCAGGCCCGACCCTGCTGAGCTGCCGGGATCAGAGGAGATCGGGCATGCCCAGGGTGGTAGGGCCGTAGACTGTATTTTTCTAATGACACCTGAAGGGCACAGAGAGACACCTGTGCCAAGAGACTGTGGCAGCCCGCTGCCCCCGCGGAGCAGAGTTTAAACATCAGATTAAGCGGCACCTCCGTGGAAGACCTGGGTATGTCAACAGGACTGCTGGGGGCGAAGGACCCAGAAGAAGCATCTGTGATCAAAATACCCGACTGTAAGCACAAACCCCTCCGCATCCGGTTGTGAAAAGCACCCTGGGACTGTAACAGCCCCTCTCGTCCCCCCCTTTCACTGGGAAGTGGTCATTCTGCGTGGGATTTCCCCACGGGAGGCGGCGGGTGGGCGTGAGGGAGGGGGATCCGCTCAGAGAAGTGGCAGGCAAGCTGGGGGTGCCATTTCCAGTTCAGCGGTTGAAAGCTGGGGTGCCGTGCCATGGGCACCGATTCTGCCGGGGCCCGCTGGACCAGCGTGAACGAGGGCTGGTCTTCTCGGCTGGCCACTGCTGCGTGGAGCCCCACACCGAAAGGGGACATTGTGGCTTTTAGAATCCCTGATGCAACGATCATACCAGCTTACAGGCGTTCTCAGCAGGTGCTTTTTATTAATTGAGAAAGAGCTAAGGCTCGTTTTTGACAGATAATATATATTTATTAAACGTATTAATGTGTGTTTTATAATGTACCTTTATCCTTTCCTGGCTGACGGTTGCATACTTATAAAAAAAAAAAAATCATTATGGAAATTTCAAGACAATCAGTGTGTACCATAAATGACTGTATATAAATATGACTAATTGAAAAGGTTGTAAAGCATGGGCAGATAGGTTTTATTTTCAAAAGGCTGTTCTTAACACAAAAATAAAGGCTTGACTATTTACCTAAGCTGCGTGGTGGCTCGTCCAAACAACCCCGCACAACCACGAGGCTTTCGGTGTGGCCCTCCGAACTGGGAGGGTCCTGGTTAACGACGAACCTCAGAACAGAGGCTGGGAGGAAGTCAGTGGGCCCCCAAAATGAGGGCCTAGCGATCACACTTTGGGGCCCAGACCACAAAAACGCTTTGCTGTTGCTGTCCGGGTGTAAGTCTCACCTCACTGGGTGAGCTGGAACGAGTTAAGGGCCGGTGGCCTCTGGACATGATCGCGGGCCATCGCGTGTGTTTAAGGGTGAGGCCTCGCCACGTGAACCCAACCCCCGCTGCAGAGATTTGGGGCTTAAATTTTAAATACAGCTCTTTGCAAAGGCTGGTAACCGGGGCACTTGAACATCTCTTGGCACGCAAGGTCACTAAACATTGTAATGGTTAATGCAGAAGAATATTCCTGAAGCTCTGAAGTAGTAGACGGATGAAAGAGTAAAATTTGGGGCCAATGCAGAAAGGTAAGGCTGGTACTTCCTTATGATACACTGTTTGCACGCAAGCACGCTTGCAACACATCCTCCCTTCTGCGGGAAAGAGTCTGGGTTCGCACGTCCCAATCTAGTCTTCACAGCAAACAACAACGTTTGGCTTGAATGCGGTCGTCGGAGCTCAGAAGGGAAAGACGCCAACGGTGTTTAAGGTGCAGGGGTCCTGGCCTCCTCCTCCTCCTCCATTTTGCATTTCACTGCAAGGAAATGAAAGACCAAGTCAGATTCACGTGCCTGAACAGATTGTCACTCAGAATCTGATGTGTGCACAAGGCCAGCTGGGCTGGAACCCACTGTGGCTGTGGCCCTCGGCTCCACGGGCCTCTGGGCTCCAAGGCCGGGCCCTGGCGTTCCCACCCCTCACCTAACGCTCACGGCCATTCTCAGCTCGGTGCAGAAGGTCGGGGTGTGCTCTGCAGGTCGGGGGAACCGATGGAAGTTTTGGGGAAGACGATGACAGCTTCTAGGCTCTTGATCAACCCGGACTGTCGCCACTCTATTCTCCCTGCCTCCCCCCACCCCCCCACCCCCGAGCCCAAATTAAAAACTCAGGACAACTCTGGGGTCAGTGCGAGGTCAGGAGAGAATCTTTTCCAGTCTTTCCTGGTCCGGACGGGAATGTGATCCCGGTGATTTCCTGAGTCAGCCAAACAGGAAAGGTAGCCGAACGCAGAGCCTGGCGCCATTTGTAGGGAAACTGTCCCAGCAGCTAAAAACCCCTCCCCCAAAGCATGGAAGCCCAGTCCCCTGGGTGGGGGAGGGGTCCTTTGGAAAGAACCTCTCTTTTTAAATGTCTGCTTCTAGTGTCCAGTCCCTGCTGGGATGTTAACACCTGAAGGTCGTTCTGAGCAAGGTCACGGCTGCGGTGACTTGTGGAGAGCAACGTTCTGAGCAGCGAGGATGTTGGGGCTGTTACCATGGAGGGCAGAGGGTTCGGCTGAGCCTGGTCCTGGTCCTGAAGTCCCGGTGACTAAGGGTGCACACTGACCCCCAAGCACAGGGTGAGGTGCGGTCACCTCCAGGTGGACATGGCCAGCCCCGCAATTGCAAACCCGGGTCATCGGACATGGTTTCTTCAAAGAAAAGCCAACTCCTGAATCTTTAGGGTCCACGTGTGGACTTATAGAGTTGCGGGGTTCATATTGGTCCCCCCCTTTCTCCTCTCACCACCCTGGCACTGTGCAGTGTATAACCCCCCTCCCCCGGGTGCCAAGTGAGGAGGGGATGTGAAATGCTGGGGAGGGTCTCCTCTGTCGAATCTTGGGCTTTGTGAAGCACTACTAATGGCATTAAAGCTCAAACCAGAAAAATGGTTTCAATGCTGGGAGCCGTGGTCATGGGAAATGGGCAAATATTCTTCGGGGTGTGTACACCTTTTTGTTCCGCATCTACGGAAGCTACGTGGGTGCTCGCAACGAAGCCCCTTCTGAGGGTGACAGTCAAGGGTCCCTCCTGCACGAGGATGCACCCACACCTCGGGAGGCCTTCCCCAGTGCCCCGGTGATCCATGGTGTCAGCCAGGGTGTGGCTCTTCAGCACCTCGCTCGGGGCGGGGGAGCCCTGATGCGTGGCCTTTGCCAGTTTCAAGCTGCCAGCCTGACGACACAGTGTAGAGCTGGGAAGAGGCGCACACAGCCAGCTGCTCTGGTCCCCCAGGGGACAGGATTCAGGGAAACCTCAGGTGCGAGGTGGCTTTCCAGGTGTGGCTGGGGGCCCAGGTGCATCACCAGGAACCTGTTCAAAGTGCAAATCCAGGGGCGCAACCCCAGAGCTGCTGAAGCGGACGCTGAGCGGAGCCCACGTGTGTGTGTGCGCCCGTCCAAGTGTTGGAGCCCCTCACAAGTGGTCCTGCACCCTGGCTGCACCCTGGCTGACACCGTCAACCCAGCAAGACCAGAAAAGGGCGATGGGGACGGGGCGTGAGGGAACGAATTAATCTGGCCCATCGGTGGCAGCAGGAGATCAGTAGGGGACGTCTGAGCCGTGCTGCCTGCTGGAGGTACAGGACTGTCACCCAGAGAAGCAGCTAAGGGTTCCAAGTGAAGAGGGGGACACAGCTGGTGGCGGTCACTCTGTCCTTCTCTTATCCTGTGTGTGTCACCCATGGGGACCGTATGCAAGGGTGACTTAGCTAGACACGGAGCAGCAGACGCCGTCTCTCCCGGCGGGACCGCCCAGCACAGGCCCGAGGGACCCGGTGGGGGGGCAGTGAGGGCGGGGTGGCACAGCGAGGAGCCACCTTCCACCTGAGCTCAGGGCCTCCGCGCCCGCTGTCCTTGTCCCCCAAGGCGGGCTGCGGCGCAGCCAGTCCCGGAGGGGCTGGGGGAGTGGAAAGTCCCGGGGAGATGCGCCAGCGCTCCCGCCTCGGGGGAGGCAGCGAGAGGAGCGAGGCCCCAAGCCACCGAGCCAACTGTGGGCAGGGAGGGGGGCCGCCTAGGGCAGGAGACTCAGGGGCCGCAGGGTCACCTGGCCACTCACTCGGTGTCGCCCAGAGGTACCCTCAGCAGAAAGACTCACCTGGGGCAAAAATACAGATTCCTGGGCCCCCAACCCCAGACGCTCCAGGAGTGAGGCCTGGGGGTCAGCAGCCCCCAGCCCCCAGCCCCTGCACCCGGGATCCTTTTGACGTGACAGTTTTGGGAAGGAGCTCTGTGTCAGGTCCCTGAGGGCCCAGGTCTGAGAACCGCCCGGCTCCTGAGGGTGCTGGGAGGGGCAGGCAAGACAAGGGTGGCCAAGTGCCCCGCACTGAGCCCGACTGGAGCGGTCACTCCGTGAGTATGAGCCATTGCTATCGTCAGGGCACAGTCTCTGACCTCAGGGAGCTCACCATCTAGGGAGAGGCAGGAAAGGAAACGGGATTGCAAGAACCTAGAGACACTCACACTGCAGAGAGACGCCGCTTCATTAAGTTCGGCTGTCACACAGCAGCTAGGTCCCCAGTCTCACGCTCAAACGGAGCCAGAACCAGGTGGCTTCGCAGCCACCATCCGTCACCAACTGGGCGACGAAGCCTCAGCTCCCTCCTCTCAGTAGCGCGTGAGGTCGAAGTGCAATGGCACCCACCGCCTGGCGCGTGGTAGATGCTCAATAAAATCATGGCTTCAAAATACAAGTAACGTGGTGACTGTAGAAAACCTGGGAAATGGGCTGTTTTTCAACAAATATTTAAACAAATTTCCTCCAAATCATGTCGGGGAGCTTTAAGTGCTGTCTCTGTGGTGCACCTCACTTTACAAGCGAAGCTCCACGTCGCGTCCACCTCGAGTCCCAGCCCAGTCGTTGAAACGGCCACCATCCCCTAGGATGTCCTTCGTCCTTGGAAAAGCCCGGGCAGCCGGGCAGGAGCACGGGGGACCCCGTCGGCCGCGTCCTCTGACGGTGTTTTTATTGCTCCGAGGCTGAGCCTCTAGAACCATCGCAGGCGCTGGGGCTGAGCTGGGGCGGAGGCCGCTCTCACCCCACTAGGAGTGCCCGCCGGCGGCCTGCGAAACGCTGCCTGCGAGCGAGGTGGAGGCGAAGCCACCGTGTGGTTTTGCACGGTCCTCGCAACGGGTTAATAGCTACCTGGGAAGTGATTTCGGTCCGGGCTGGGGGACGGGGCAGTGTGCACACGTGACCTTGGTGGCTGCTCCGGAATCCAGGGCGGATGGGGCTCAGGTCAAGAAACCCCGTGAACTTAGCAAACAGTAAAAGGGGGTTGGAAAGGACTGTCCCAGGAGTTTCGACTATCGCCCCCTCCCAGGGTTCTGAAAAAAAAAATGTGAATCTTTTCAAACACCGACTTCGGTGAGAAACATGCCTCCAAACCAAAGCACTTCTTAGAAAGCATCACTCATCTCCTCTATGTCATTGCTACCCCGTACGTGTCACCTAAATCTCGTCACCTCTGTCCACTCCCACAGCTGACAGGCCGTCCGATCCATGCCCCTCTGCAGACACACTCATCTCTCCGTAAAGCCCACCTGAGGTGGTCACTGCTCCACCCTCAGGATCCAGTCCAAAGTCCCTCACAAGGGACTTTGCTGTCTCCCGGATCCCCTGTCCCTCGCATGCTGCGTTGTCCCTCTCTCCGGGCCTTCCTCTGGTCCCCCTTGCAGGCTCAGGGTCCCCCTCGGTCCTTCCCTCGTCCAGGAGAGCCCTCCCTGTCCCCCATGTCTGGTTAACGCCTACAACCTCAGCCCGGGAGGGCCGACGTCAATACAGTCCCGTCGCGGTGCCCTGAACGTCAAAGCACTCATTGCCACTGGCCGTCGCGTGTCCTTGGGATCCCTGGAATAGCGTCTGGCGTTCCCACTGCACTTCGAGTCTCCACTGTATCCCAGCACCAGCCGGTCTGGTCCCACGCCCAGGGCAGGTGCTTGGTCAACCTTTGTCACCCACTGAAGGAAACGCTACGCTGGCTTCCTTTGTAAGCCCCAAGCCCTCTGGCTCCCTCCCTCAGCCTCCGGGCTGTCAAAGACACACACCTTTCCCAGCAACAGAAGGACCGCTCCAGCTCAGCGGGAACACCCAGACTTTAGCATCAGAGGGGCAACTCCGTGCAGGTGCAATTATCTCCATTTTTCAGATGAGAACTCTGAGGATCGGAAAGGTGAGTGGCTTCACTAAGTTGCAAAGGTGGGATGCGACTCCTCGTTTGTCTGTGCTTCTTCTAGTGCTTTTAGGGAAATCGGGTCCAAGTTTGAATTAAAAGTTAGTGTTTTCATTACGTAAGAACATCTCTACTAGCTGCACATATGAAATCAGACTCTCTTAGGAATAAAGGCAGGCACAGTGACAATATTACTAATGGTGACATTTAGAAAGAAGAGTCCAATAGGAAAATAACTAAATTATGTAGCCAATCACATATAAAATACATTCAAAATATAGGGGGATAGGTTTATAATGTAGAATTAGGTGAAGAAAGCAGAGACACGTGGAAATCACTGTTTTGGAGTACGATCTCACTTGGGTAATATTAAAGATAGAGACGTGTTTTCAGAAACATAGGTGACAGCTGGAAATTCAAAAGACCCAGAAGAGCCAACACAACTTGAAGAAAAAAAAAGAATAAAGTTGGAACACTCACACTTCCTGATTTAAAAACTTAGTACAAAGCTACCGTCATCGAGAGAACAGAGCAGTGGTCAACTGATTCTCAACCAGGGAGCCAAGACCATTCAATGAGGAAAGAATAGTTTCTTCAAGAAATGCTGCCGGACAGATGGATGTCCACATGGAAAGAAAGAGCTGGACCCTTACCTCACACCATAAAAAAATGTGAACTCAAATGGGTCAAAGAACTAAACGAAAGCCGTGACATCATAAAACTCTTAGAAAAACACAAATCTTTGCAGCCTTGGATTAAGCAATGGTGTCTTAGATATAAAACCCGAAGCACGAAGAACAAATGAAAACGTAAAAGTGGACGTCATTAAAGTTAAAAATGCCTGTGCTTCAAAAGACACCAAGAAAGTGAGGACAGTCCAAACAACTCCAACTCGTGCATCTAGAATATATAAAGAACTCTTACAACTCAACAATGAAAAGACAACCCGATTAAAATGGGCAAAGGATCTGAACAGATCCAAAGCAGATGCACCACGGCCGTGAAAGAAGCTCCCCATCGCTGGGCAGTGGGGACCAGGAATCAAACCGCCATCTGACAGCACCGCACACCCACTAGGAGGCTGTAATCCAGCACGCAGACGCCAACACGTGTTGGCGCGGACGCGCAGCAATTGGAGCCCTCACACCCCTGATAGGAACGCGAAATGGCTCGGCCACTCTGAAAATAGTCTGGCAGTTATCCCAACAGTTGAGCTTGGAGCTACCCCATGACCCAGCCATGGCATTCCTGGCTGTGTACCTAAGCAAAACAAAAACACGTCCACACAAAACCCAGCAGCATGGTTCAGAACAGCCAAAACGGGGAAACAACCGCATGTCCACGACGGAGGAATGAGACGTGACAAATATGTCCCTACAATGGCATACTATTCGCATGCTGGACGGCCCTGTGTCCCCACTCAAACGCCTGTGTGGAAGCCCTAACCCCCTCACGTGACTGTAGTGGAGCTGGGCCTTTGAGAGGCGAGGGAGGTTAATGGGGTCACAGGGAGGAGCCCTAATCCAATAGAACGGGTGCCCTTAGAAGAAGAGGAAGACACCAGAGCTCTCCCTCCACCACATGAGGAGGAAGGAACTAGAAGGAGCTTCTGCAAGCCAGGTGGGCGCCCTCACCAGGCCCCCACCGTGTGGGCACCATCATGTCAGACTCCCAGCCCCCAGAACGGTGAGAAAATCAAGCCCCGCCCCCCCCAGTCTGTGGCATTTGGCTGTAGCAGTTCGAGCTACTAGCACAGCCATAAACAGAGGTGCCACGCATGTGATACACGCTCCAATGCGGACGAATCTTGAAAACACTGCGCTACGGCAATGAACCAGTCACAGAGGCAAACCTACGGAGGCAGAAAGCAGACCCGCGCTCGTGCGAGGCCGTGAGGAAGTGGGGGGTGGTCCCTGGGGAGCTGTGGCTCAGGGGTGTAGGGTTTCCTCGGGGGGGCCATGAAGATGTGCTAAAACTGATTGAATGATGGCTGCGAATGCTGTGAACGTACTGAGAGCCCCTGACTTGCACACTTTGGATTCCATGATACATGAATTACAGCTCAATAAAGCTGTCGATCAGAAAGGAAAAATGACATTTCAGGAGTGGTCATCTCTGGGTAGTGAGGCTTACAGTTACCTACTTTTTTTGTTGAATTTTCCATAAAGGGCAAGTATTATTTTTCTAATCAGTTAGGAAGTTATTTTGAAAAAAGTCTTTGAAAACCAGTGCCAGCCGTCTTCTCTTCTCCACAAAGCTGAGGAAACTCGCACGTCTGGAAGAGCAGGCCGCACCCTAATGACAAGTCCCCGCCAGGCCAGGCTTCTCGGTGTTCAACGTGCTCTGGGACACTCACAACCTCTGTGTTTAAACAAGGCAGATACCCGTTTTCTCCTGAGTGTATTTATATTCTGCTTCCTCCCTAAAACGATCTGAGATCATCGTACCACAAAATATACCAGGGTGCCAAAATCACGTACACACCCTGAAAGCAGTGTTATCTGTGTATTACTTCTTAAAGTTGAATTGAATGATGGCAGCAATGGGTAGTGTGACGTTCACTCAAAAGGTGGCATTCCTCAAATGAATGCTGGCGCCGCCATGCGACAGGCAGGACAGTCAAAGAACATGGTGGAAGCACGGTTGTCGTTCAAGGAGCGCAAGGCCATTTTGAAAGGGGTATCAGAAATTTGAGAATATTATTTGAGTTTCCCTCATGTTCCCCTGACTTAACACCCCTTGACTTCTACCTATGGGGGAGCAGAACTTAAAGGACGCGGTGCACCGCAGAAAACCAGCTACACGGGTGGTACTTGGGGAAGAGACCGAAACGGCATGAGCAGTGACACAAGTGGACACTTTGCTCAGTGTGGCACAAGCAGCAGTTCGCCGTCATCAGAAGTGTCTGGACACTGATGGTGACCACTCTGAGCACCTCCTGTCATTGCAGAAGTCACATGTGACTTGTGTGCATCTTTTGTTATCGGTCTATACTGAGTATTATAATTTTAATACAGTTTCTTTCCTTTCTTAAAATGTGTACACATTTTTTGGCACCCCCTATAGTTCATAAACATAGAAAAAAAGACAAGCGAGTCCAAAGATAAATAGAGAATTTCGATATGCTCACCAGAAGAGCTGATAAGTTTCTACAAATGAGCTTTAAGTTGAACTCTAAGGTCCTGGCAGACGAGGCAAAAAGGGAAAGTTAGGGGAGAAACAAACCCTTTCCTCCAAGGAAGCAACATATTTTCCTGGCACCACTAGATAACATTACTTGTATAGAGATTTATCTTTATAAAAAGATTTAATGGAGTTTGGTCCAAATAATATTTGTATGGAAGATGCTGAGGTACATTTAAGAGGGCTATTTCCTAGCGCCATCTTGGTTTGGTAAGCCAAAGAGATGGTGCTTTGGCCAATTCAGGTAAAATCTAAGATTGTGGGATCCATAATCTGAGCTAAGCAGGTGGTTTTCATACATTTAAACCACCACCTGTGCTAAGAAACAATTTATAGTACACAAACACACATCTGAAACAAACTTTCGCCAATTAGCATTTCCCTCACTAAAAGAAATGCGGATATTTTTCTATCTCTATTCTATTTCATGTTTTAAACGCTTGTGGCAACCCACTAATGGACGTCACCGTCCACAGTGGGGAAATCGCGATGCAAAAGTTGTATGGTTTGGAGCATGTAACGTGCCTCCTGGTCATCAGACGCTCAGTGATGACCAAACAACTTTTGATCATCACTGAGCACCTGATGACCAGGAGGCACGTTGCTACATTGTCTCAGCTGGGTCTCTCTGGGATCCCGGGAGGGGAGTACTTTTATCGTTTCTGTGGCCCAGATGAAGGAGCCGCAGCACAGAGAGGTTAAGTGACTTGCTCAAGGTCACAAAGCCAGTAAGAACTTCTAGGCGAGCATTAGCGCCAGTCTTCTGAACTCAAATAACCTTGTTTCTCAGTTGGGCTTTTAGAGCAGTGTCAATTTTATTTCATAGTTAAAAGACAGAGGATCGGTGAGGTTGAGTGCCTTGCTCAGAGACACACAGCGAGGCAGCATCCGAGCAGGGTCTAAATGGAGACCTTGGGACTCCACGTCCAGGCCTCCTTCTGCTGTTATTACTTGCTTACCCTGGACAGCTTCAAATGTCACTCTG
The DNA here is from genome assembly GCA_004026885.1 of Lyroderma lyra. Classification (NCBI taxonomy): domain Eukaryota; kingdom Metazoa; phylum Chordata; class Mammalia; order Chiroptera; family Megadermatidae; genus Lyroderma; species Lyroderma lyra. Next base: position 19,075 of record PVJL010006868.1, on the reverse strand, counting down.
AAACCCCTTCAATGACAAGTCTCTAGATGCCACAAAAATGAAATTCGGGCAACTCCGATGCACATGGCGACAGCAGAACATACACAAAAGACTCCGTCTCTCCCTGCCCCCCAACTCGGATGCGACAGAATCAGGCACTCTGAGAAGGGTCTCCAATACCCCAAAGTATTATCAGTAATAACCAGCGCGGTGGGTAACTTTGTCTGATCTCTTGATACGCTTCTGTATTTTCATAACAAGACTGTGTTACTTCAACAAAGGGACGATTTTTCATAATTTTAAAAGGAAATCAGTCTGTCCTGACATTGAGACTCCATCACTCTACGCCTTTAAAATCTCCCATGTCCTGGACTAAAGGAGAGTTGAATCTGAAAGTCGGCAAGACACTTTGGCGGCTCAGAGCCTATATTTAGATCCTGAGGGTGAATGCCATGTGTCAACGCGGTTGGACAGGCGCTCAGGGAGAAGGCGGGACAATTAGGTGGGTGGGACCATCGCCCTCTAACCAGGCGAACAGGCAGGAAAGAACACATGCTTCAGGCCCCCAGCAATTTAATCAGAGGTTGAACGCTGATGGATTTCCTGTGAAACCCAACACCAACAGATTTCTCCCAAGCTTGTTAACTCCGTAAATAACACCAGTGCATCGCAGCCTAGTGGGATGGGGGGAAGGGCAAGGGCTTTGGAGTCAAGCCGCCTGGTTCTGCTAATTCCCTGCTGTGCGGCCCTAGGTATACTGTTGAACCTCTCTGTGCCTCCAGTTCTTCATAGCTGAGCTACTGCGAAGGGAGGGCTTGGAGCACTGCAATCTTGGTCATTATTTCAGAAAATGTGAACAATCCAGAAAGAACACCAATCACCTGCATTTCTATTCTAGGGGTAAATAAAAAACAGGTAAAAACAAATCGACCCATCAATGGCTGACATTACGACCACTTAGAGGTAGGCACTATTAGCATTTTGTCTTTGTCCGTCTCCGTGTTCTAGTCAGCGTCTTCTCTGCCTTAGTTTGGAACGACACAGCAGAGAAAGGCCCCTGCTGCCACCGAGCTTATGTCCTGTGCGGTCACACGGGCCATACAATAAGCCATTAGCATCCTGGGTGATTGGAAAGACACAAAGGAGTCATCGGTGACCTCATACGAGTTTAACAGTAACGGTGACTCTATCACGCAGTCCAGGACGGTTCGCACTGGAGCGTAAGTGGCACTCCACGTGCAGAGCTGCTGGCCCCCCGTCGCCGTGCGTGAAGGGCGCTGGCACGTTGCTTTACTTGTCCAAGGCTGCAAAGAAGAGGTGGCACCACCCAATGCCAAGTTCTTTGTCTGCGCCCCCCGGACGGGGCACGCTGAGCTAAAATGCTCCAGGCCGTCCGAGTCCCCCGGCAGACAGCACGCGGGGCGTGGACAAGCAGGGCGCAGGGGTGGCGGGGCCGGGGGCTCGGGAGGGCTCACCGAGGGGGTGTCTTAAGCAGAGCCTGACCGGTGAGGGGGCAGGCCCCGAGGTAGGCTGGGGCCCGTGCCTTCGTTTCTTCTGTCCTGATTGTAAAAATGGCGGGCAAGCACGCCCAACACGAAGTGTCCCATCTTGGCCCCCGTGCTTCCGCTTCCGGCCTCTCTGACGGGGGCTACTGTAGGCCCCCCCGAAGGGGACCCGCACAGCGTCTGTCCTTTTGTGACGGGATGGTTCCACGTCACACGATGTCCTCGAGGCTCATCCACGTGCTCGCAGGGGTCAGAGTGTCCTTCCTAAGGCGGAGGAACACTCCACTGCGGGTACAGACCACGCTGGGCGCGTCCCTTCCCCCGCGGGTGGGCACGCGGGCTGCCCCACCTTTGGGCTGCCGCGAACGCAGGAGTGCACGCACCCACAGGGACCCCGCGTTCTGCTTGCACGTACCCGGAGTGGAACGGCTGGGTCATACGGGGGTTCCAGTTTTAATTATTTTAAGGAGCCGCTTCACGGCACCATCCCACAGGCCCGCCAACAGCGCCCAGGGCCTCCGGCCGCCACGCAGCCCGCGACCCGGACCCTCCGTTTTCCGCCAGCACCGTCCTCGCGGCGTGAGGGGTCCATGCCTTCGTCTGGGCACGCTCTGTGGCAGCGTGGTCCAGGGCCAGCCGCGTGCCCTCCAACGCACCCACCGCGAGCACACACGTCCGAGGCGGCCACGCCACGCGCCCTGGGTGACGTCGTTCAGGGCTCAGCGCGTCCGGCAGCCCGGGTCCACACGACCCGCAGCGATGGCGTCACCGTGCCATCAGCAAACTCCCCTGCTACCAAGCCACCCACCCAGTCTGCTTCGGCTTCTGGCCTGGGGACGGAGGGGGCCGCCTGCAGGGAAGGAGGGGGGTCAGTGGGATTCCGTGGGGGGCCTGGGGGGTGACCTGAGGGGGCTGCAGGGCCTGGAAGGGCGAATTCCGTAGAGCAGGAAAGTCTACGGGGCATGGGAAGGGGACTCGCAAGGAGGGGACCCAGTTATAAGGACGGCTTGGGCGGGACAGAGCCTGGCTGAGTCCTCTCCCCCCACCTGGGGTGCAGAGGGACCGGAGAGGAGACCTGGGGAGGCTGGAGAACGGGGGGAAATGAGGGGGAACTGTGAGATGGGAAATGCACCTGGAGGTGAGGAGGGCCTGCAAGTGGGACGCACGGGTGCCTGGGGGATGCGGGGGGCGAGGTAGGTGACAGGGCCAGATGAGGGCGGCCCTGGAGGCCTTAGGGCAGAGATGGGGACAGGGCCGCCCTTGTGGTCAAGGCCAAGGCTTTGGAGGGGGAACGTGTAAAGGATCCGGGCCTGGAGCACGGCAGCAGCAGGTGCCGCTGGGGAGTGGAGCTAAGAGGTGAGAACGAGGACCAGGGATGGGAGGCCTGGACCAGCGAGGCACGGAGAGCCTGGGGGACACTTGGGGGGACTGGGAGTGAAGAGCGGGACCCAAGGCCTCGGGAAGGGGTTCTGGTGACGATGGAGGGAGGGAGACGGAGACCCGGAGGGGGAACTTGAAGGCGAGGAAGCCTGGGAGGGGGCCACGTGAGGACCCTGGGCCCGGGCAGAGGGAAACGTGTGCAGACAGCCTGGGGGCAGGATGGGGTGGGGTGCTGCAGGGGGCCCGATGGGGGGTTCAGGTGGGAAGGAAAGGGCAGGGGAGGAGCCCAGCAGATGGGAGGGGCTGCAGCCCAGGAAGGTGGGACTCGAGGATTGAAAACAAGAATGAAGCAGACAATTCAGGGGTTTTAGGAATCTCCACAAACAGGTGCGACCATCACCACCATCCATTCACCCCAAAAGACACGCCACGCCCTTTGGCGAGCAGCACCCCCGATTCGGCCCACCCACTTTCTCCCGCTATAGATTTGCGCATTCCGGACGTTTCCCGTCGATGGAAACTTCCAACACGCGCTCTCCCGCGTCTGGCTTCTTGGGCTCAGCGTGAGGCTTTCGGGGTTCACCACGCTGGGCCAGGGGTCCGTCCTTCGGTCCTCACTCCGGTGTGGCCTTTGCGTCTGCGTCACGGAACTTCCTTGCCCTCTCACGGAGCTTGAGTTCCAGTCCTGTCCCTCGGCCTAACATCCACGGGCTGGCTGGAAGGCTGTGACAGCAGCAAGGCAGTAGAAGGTTGCAGAAGGTTCTAAACGTTCTCAGCTCTGCCACTTCACAGCTGTGCGACCAAAGGCAAAAGCCAGTGGCTTAACCTCTGAGACACAGTTTTGACCCCTGAAAGGTGGGGGTCGTAATAGTTCACGCTCATGCAGTTGGTCGTGAGGATCAGGAGTGTCTGTGCCAGGTGGCTGGCACACAGGAGACGCACAGCCCATCAGAACTGGCATGGGGACGGCCGTGGATCTTTGCAGACTCCGCGGTGAAGGCTGTGGGCGATGCTGTCCTGGGGCGGGGGCCATTTCCCGGCCCCTCCCGCTCCTAGCACCAACGTTCATTCCGGAAGCGCCGGCCCCGGGTGTGACAGACCCCGCTGTGGTGACAGGAAGGGCTCGCAGCCTAGAATACGTGCCTCCCACCCCTCAAACATACGCCCAGTCAAAAACCTCCCAGGCTCGAATCTGCCCGACAACAGGCCTCTGGCCCCGGGGAGATGGCCACCGACAGGGACGGGGCCTGCCGTGTCGCAGGGAGTTCTTGGCTCACCGCTTCCGTCGCTCGAAGGAGAAAGCAAGGTCCTGTGAGCTGGTAAACAGCAGAGCTGGGCCAGAACCTCGGACGCCCTGGGTTTTAGGGGGAAGAGCCTCGCAAAGGAAGACCCCGAATCCTCAGCGATTACTGGGACCCTGCGGCTAACCCAGCGCCCCACGATTTTGCTGATGTGGCCACAGCACATTTGCAAGGGAGAGTAAACCCACGTAATCCCTTTAGCTAGCCTCCGTCCTGACACACCCTTCTAGAACAGGGCTGGCCAGCCTTAAACTTCCCTGGGCCACACCTAACGTACACTAGAGCCGACGGAACTGATGAGCTTGATTTAAAAAGGCCCGGGCATCATTTTGGTAATTAAAAAGGCCCGGGCATCATTTTGGTGACGTTCTAAGAAAGTGGACACATGTGTGCTGGGCCGCGTCCACAGCCGGCCCGCGCCGCAGGGTGGACCAGCTTGCTCTAAATGGCCCCCAGGGGACAGTGTTCTGCAGCCAGGACAGAACCACGGCTGCAGGTAAAGGACCTGGCGTTCAACTTTGTTTATTCTTCTCGACGGTTTAAAATACATGACTCAAACCAGCCCCCAGTTATGCCAGGGATCTTACGTCACCCTCAGGGGAGCCCTAAGCGTCCCTACATGTAAGAGGAGCAAACTGGGCCTTGAGAGGGTCAGCAACTTGCCCGTGACCACACAGACGGCAAGAGGCAGGACCCCGGTTCCGTCAGACCCCACAGCCAATGTTCTCCGTAACTACATGTACTGACCACACGTCGAACATTTTTATTACTAATGACAGCTCCCACCTACTATTGTGACTCGGGTGCTCGTCCGGCTCATCTAAGCCTCACAGGAGCCCGACGGGGTCGTTACTGCTATTAGTGTTCCCATTTCATTGCTGTGCAAACTGAGTCACGTAGAGTTGAGCAGCCTGCCAAGCTGGCACAGTTGGCAAATGGGAATTTAATCCAGTCTGGCTCCGTGAACCTTCCAGAAGTGTGGGCTTCATTCAGCTCACACACAAGCGTTCTGCATCTGACTGCAAAGGAGAATGCTGAACCAGCAGATGAAGGAGTCCAGCTAATGAGGCTGAAAGCATCTGGTGACATCAACCTGAACTTGAACTTTGGGGGGGGTGGGGGGTGGGCAGACCATTTAAAAACACGAAACCGTCTTTCTAACTTCAGCAGAGTGGTCGGGAGTCGCGATGCGTTTCCGTAGAAGGCAAGCCCTAGCCGTGCAGACGTGCAAATTTTAAATGCAAAGATACGTGTGAAAGTTGATGTCATAAAACGCCCCCACCCACTGATGAGCCTTAAAGATAAAACCGAATGAAGTTAATAGCGAGGCACGCAGCTGCCAGATTTCTTTTCATCAAAGTCCAGTTTCTTTTGTGGGTTAACACAGAGAAGGAAGCACAGGTTGAGGAGACAGGAGAGAAAAAATTAAAATCGAACGTGATACAGACCTCTTTCTTCTTAAAGGGCCACGGTATTACCGAAGCAATGACCTCATTTAGAATTATTCCTGGGACATAAACATTCTCATTTTACAAGGGGGAAAAGTGAAGCACAAGGGTGACATCACCCACCCAAACTTCCCAAGTCGGTTGGTGGCATTAAGTATTATATAAATCAGCGCTTTTGCAGGACAATATGGTGGTCACTCTCTAAGCTCACCGCGTTGGTGCCCTTTGACCCAGCAATTCCAGCGCTAGGGATTTATCCTCTAGAAGTACTTCTATCAGTAAGCAAGAACACGCACCCACAAAAATGCCTGTGGAAGCACGGCTCGGGGTGCAAGCCCCCATTCACAGGCACTGGTTTTGAAAAGTATAGTATAGAGCTAACGTTTTATGGACCCACAAACAATAATGAGATAGATAGAAGCCCGTCCCCACCACGTAATCTGAAAAGCAGAGGCGTTTATGGCGGAGATTTTTCCGGACGGCCCTCGTGTGCGTGTATGTGAAATGTAGCCTGGTGTCATAGAAACTATTTGTGTGGTTTCTGCCTCCTCGTACGCGAGTTCCACACAAAATACGGATATTCAATTACAAAGCACATTTGAAAGCAATTACTGACCACATGAAGCTAAAAATATGCTATTCATCAAGAGGGGATTGTGACCGCATCTCAAAAATGTCTCAGGCATCTTCTGGATTTGATTGGCTATAATTCTTGTCATACACGTTTGAAAATAATTCTCGCAACTGTCCCAGTGGAGAGAGACGGGCGGATAATTTCACTCCGGTTCTGTCCCGAAGAAAATCCTGTTCGGGACGGCCTCTGACTCAGTGTAACAGGAGCCGGGCTATAAATGACCGCGATGCCACCCTGACAGCTGACGACGCCCCAGTCCCTCAGCCCTCCTGTCTGCACCACGGTGGCTCTGAGACATGAACTTGGCCAAATGTACGTACACTATAAATCCCAGCGCACAGGATGGATGAAATGGCCGCCCCCTCAAGAAGGAGATTATTTGCCCGTAGGTAAGTTCATGGGTTTGTTTAGATGCAGTTGGAACCCCGTTTTTATTTGCAATCACTCCATTCCCGTTTCCTTTTTTTAACTGCACATCTAGAGGGGGACTAGCATATGTTTACCATTCTTTTTCACATTGCCTCATCAGAGGCCTCTGGGGTCCGATGACAGTGTCAGCTTGGCTGGGGATGGGGTGGGGGTGTGGGGGGGGTGGCTATGTTCTAAACCTCCGGGCTGCCCAGATTCATGAGGTTTAAAGCAGAGAGTAACACGGCAGTCACGAGCTTAACCAATGACTCAGCTCGGTGACAGCTGGAGGACACAGAAAGCTCTGCTTCACTTGGTGGCAGCAGGCTGTCCCCTGCAACTCACAATTCAGCGCCTACGTCAGGGCCCCGGTCAGCACAGACGCAAACCGCACGGACCGGAACGCCAGGGCGTGAGGAGCCGGACAAGCCCCGGGTCACGCTCAGGAGATGCCTGGGGTTTAGGTCTGACGGGAGAACTCAAAAGAGCGTCAGGTCTCTCTGCACCACTCCTCGGGAATGCGATAGGGCATTCCCCGAACGCAGAAAGGGGGCACCTGGTCCCCAGCCTCAGCCCGCCGCTGGCTGTGTGGCCTCGGGCCAGTCCCTCGGCCTTCCTGGGCCTCTATGTCTGCATCTGTAGAATGAAGCCCAGGGCTCGTCCCACCAAATGCGTACAGACTGCCCGTTCTGTGCCAGGCGTGGGGCGTCCTGATGAGGACGGAACCCCAGCAGCTGGGGCTCTAAGCGAGGGGAAGCAACCCAAATCTGCCTCAGGGCACACAGGCGTTTCAATCACACGAATCATGACGATGACCAGCATTTGTGAGAACAGCTCGTGCGCCAGGATTGCTCTAGAGATCGTGTGTCGTCTTTTAACAACTGAGAGACAGGTACTGTCACTGTATGTGGGGACACGGAGCCTTAACGAAGGTAGCTAGGTCAGGGTGACACAGATAAAAGCACAAGGCTTCCATGATCCGTCTGGTCAATGCCGAGCCCTGGCCTTTACCCACCACGTTGTACTGACTCCCTTGATGGACACAGATCTGGGGACAGCGGTCGGAGCTGGCTCTTACACCCAAGGGCCACACAGAGTTTATCCACGGGTTCCCCTGGGGCGTTCACCTGTTTGACAAGCTCTGCTCCCTCTGGGGCCCTTGAAAGAGGACCAGGGACGTGACCCGCAGGTGGTCGAGGTGGGCGTGCTTTTGCTGGCCCTGGGCTGCGAGCGGCCTGCCCCCCCTGCCGCCCAGCGAGGCCCACCAACCGGTCAGTCAACAGCAGGTCAGCTCGGAAGGGCAAGTCGGAAACAGCAGAAAGAAACGGGCAGGCTGCGTGTCCCCGACGTCTGAGCTGGCCGCAGCTGGGGCCACTGCCCATTCGGCAGGGAAATGGATCGGTGTTGCACAGGGAAGAGGTCTGTGCCGAGCCAGCCACCTCCGTACCGCTCCAGCTGCTGCTTACCCGGGGACACTGCGGCCACCAGCCTGGCGAGCGCCAGCTCTGCAGCGGGCACACGGCTCTCCGCGCCGGCTCACTGAGCCTGCGGGGTCCAGCCGGCCGTGCACGCGTCGTTCATTCCCTCGCTCCCATATTCATTCAACCAACAGTCATTTGGTGCTCGCTGTGCCCCAGCACTGAAGTAGGACAAGGCCATTGTCCTCAAGGGGCTTGCACTCCAGTGAGGAGGACAAACTGCAGCCACAGAAACAAATCGTCGTTGCGCCCATCGGGCACCGGCGGGACTTCTCGTCGCCCAGAGCTCAGGATACACGGGCCCTGGGGCCTCCACCGTCTAAAGAGCACGAAACAACCGGGGTTCCGCACCTCCTGAGGGGCCTCCCCGCCTCCTGCGGGCCTCCCCACTGGTGACCATTAGAACCCGGGAAACGCAACATGAACACAGACGTGGGGGGCCCGTCCCCAAAGCTCTGACCTTTCCGTTCTTGTTTGGCCCAGAACATTCTGACGCGCTGGCGGATGTGCTGCTCCTCGCGCAGTTTCTTCTGCCACTGACGCAATTCTTGAATCTCGGGGTCACAGCGAACCTGGAACATCCCCACAGAGGCTTTAGCTCCCCGTCCACCCGCTTCTGTACGTTCCGTGTTAGCCCCGCAAGGAAAGCCCTCTACAAGCCGTTCTGATCCACCTTTGGTTCCAAAGGCATTATCCCTACACCGAAAGCTCGGGTAGTGTTTGAGCATAAATGGGGCTGAATGAAGACCTGCAACCCTAGCGGTAGGCTGAGAACATTCTAGATCTGTGTTGTCCAAAAGAAATACGATGTAGCCACAGGTATGATTTAAAATTCCCTCGCAGCCTTGTTTCCAAAAGCAAACATCAGCCGGTGAGATCATTTTTAAGAACCTCTGTTATTTAACCTAAAAGACCCAAAGTGTCATTTCAACATGTCACCAATATAAAAACATTATTTAAGAGATCACTGTACTTCCTGTTTTCCATACTAAGTCTTCTGGGGTGCATGTCACAGTGACAGCACATCTCGGTTTCGACGAGACACGTTTTAAGTGCTCGGCAGCCTTAGGCAGCTGGTGGCTACGTCTTGGTCAGCAGCGTTCTAGACTAGTCACAGTCCATGAATGTGTCGCCGCATTTCTGTTTAACACCCACTGTCCGGTGACTACCTACTGGGGTTGGTGCTGGACGTTGGGAATAGTTGTGACCATTGGTATTTGTATTACGACGATCGCTCACATTTACTGAGCACTCATGTCCCAGGCATTACGTGGTTTGGAAATTTTAATCATCAAAACAACACAATCAGGAAGGAGTATAACATCCCCATTGTACAGGTGAGGAAACTGAGCCAGGACATGGCGGTGACGACCTCTGGGCCGGGTCAGCCGCGAGGAGGGGGGGGCGAGAGTATCGCTGTGCCAGGCAGACGCCCGCCTGTGCCCGGGTGCGGGGGCTGCGCAGTCCTGGGGGGTGGAAGCTACCAGGGGGTAACGCAGCGGAGGGCACAGAGCCCCAGCCGTTCCCACCCGCCCGCTCCTGTCCCCGCTCCTACTCCGCCACTGGCCGGAGGGACGCGCCCCTCTCGAGGTAGAGTCCGAGACGGAGTGGGCGATGTTCGTATGTGGACGTGTGGCCACTTTACTTCGAGAGGGAAGTTCCAAAGAAGGTCCCGGGCGACAGCCTGAGGTCGCCAGGAGAATGTGTCCCGAGCCAGCTCTGCAGAGTCACTGTAAACACAGCCTCCCGGGGGGGCTCCCTGTGCAGTGGGCTCTGCTCACGTCAAAGCGGGGAGAACCACAGCTTGATGCTGCGGGGGGCGCGGGAAGCATGTCCGGATCAGGGCGTCCCTGCCTGGGGAGTGGCCCTCGCCCACCCAGCCGGGGGTCCCAGGGGCCCGAGGAGGTGGCCCCCCTCTCCGCCTGAAACCACAGCTCAGACACGCTGAGCTGACAGTCTGGAACTGCTGCCTCCGCGGCCGGGAGGGACTGAAGCAGACGTGGAGATCGCACCCCCCGCAGGGACCCAGCACTGACAGAAAGCATGTGACAGGAGCCCCGGGAGAGGGTGACAGGACAGCACAGCCTCCCCAGCTCTGCTGGGTGACGTCACAAAGTCAGGGCCCAAATCCGGCTTCTCCAGGACGCCATCAGGTCTGGTGGCTTCCTACCCTGGTCCCCGCGATCCGATCCAGGCTTCCTACTGTGCTCACGGCTGTTCTTTGAGTCCCAACTTTTTAGAGTCACCCACGTACCCACCCGCCCCCAGGACACAAACACTCTCCGAAAGGGCCGTGACCAACCGCCGTCAACAGGGTGTCCCCCTCCCCCTCCTCCCTCAGTAATGTGACTTTGGGGGGCCTTGCTGCCCTTCTCCCCCACGAGATTTTCATCAGTCACCAGTAACCTCAATCTTTAGAAAAACTGTGACAAAATGTGTCACTTTGACTGTTGAAGTATGCAATTCAGCGCCATTTAGTTCATTCACAAGGCTGTGCGACCATCACCACCATCTATGAAAAGTTCCAGAACTTTCTCATCACCCCAAAGGGAAGCCCCGCTCGCATCGAGCAGCATTCCTCATCCTCGCCTCCCCCCGGTCCGGCTCCCACGCCCGTGCGTCAGTCCCCACGATCAGGGCCACCGTCCCCAGGGACGGGCCTATTCTGGACATGTCACACGCTGCAGAGCCTCTCGCGTCCGGGTTCCTTGACTTGGCACACAACACGTTCAGGGCTCACCCGCATGGTGGCGGGTACCAGTACCCCTCTCCTGTGGGACAGTCACATCCCACTTTCTTTCTCTCTTCGTCCATTATGGACGTTTGAGCTGTCTCCACCTTCTCGCTGGGGTGAACGGCGTTGCTGTGAGGATGTGCACAAGTTTTTGTTTGAACACCTGTCTTCTTTGCCTTTCTTTTTCTTTCTTTCTTTTTTTGAGGAGATTGCTAGGAGTGTAATTGCTGAGTCGTGGGACAATTCCATGATTAACTTACTGGGAAACCACCAATTAATTTTCCCACCAGCAATGGGTGAGGGTTCTAATTTCTCCACATCTTGGCCAATATTAGTTCTCTTCCATTTTTAAAATCATTATTTATAGCCATGCTAGTAGGTGCAGAGTGGTATCTCGTTGTGGTTTTGATTCGCATTTCCCTAGTGGCTGTGACATTGAGCATCTTTTCATGCGCTCTTTGGCCACTGGTGCAGCTTTTATGGAGAAACATCTGTCAACCTTGTATCTTCCTGAATGAGTTGAGTGCCCAGAGAGTCCTGCTGTCTTCTAGAAGGGGCCCCCGATTGGTTTTTATAACTAGGGTTCTTGGGCAGAATTGTTGCAGTTGGGGTTTTTTCAATCCCTTCCCTTCCAGAAAGTTCCCAGATTTTTTATGGATCCCAGAGCACTCCTCACCAAGGGGAACTGGGAGAGATGGCCTGATCAAACTCAAGAAAAATAAAGTCCTTCCTGTGACTTCCTTTCCCAGGCCATGACATACGTAAAGAAAACTACTCGAGTGATGTTTTTCCCCCAAAATAGAGAAGACTATTTCCAGCTGACCTTACAAATGGAGCTACTCTTGCTTTTAAATATGTGTACACACACACACACACACACACACACACACTATACATACATCCATACATCCCTACAGGGTCCAGCAGAAGTAACGCTCGGACTTGAGTTATGATTTTATTACAAAATCATAACCATACAGGCTTATGGTTTTGTAACAATGCCCCCTTTTATGAGCTGGTTATCTGTACCAAATCTTTTATTACAAAACCATAAGCCTGCGTGGTTACGATTTTGTAATAAAATCATAACTCAAGTCTGGGCATTACTTCTGCTGGACCTTGTGTGTGTGTATGTGTGTGTATGTGTGTGTGTATGTGTGTGTGCGTGTGTGCGCGCGTGTGTGTGTATGTGTGTGTGTGTGCGCGCGCGTGTGTGTGT